>OX328126.1:93639228-93733158 GCA_946811695.1 Gonocerus acuteangulatus
TTTTATTCGCAGAAAAATTTGCGAATAAAATTTTATTTGTATTTTTATATTTAATATATGTGAATAAAAATAAATTCGTATTTCTTATGAATACGAATTTATTTATATTCGTATTCACAAATATGTGAAGTATGAATTTATTTATATTCGTATTCACAAATATATGAAGTACGAATAAATTCGTATTTTTATTTATAAATAAAATTATACCCATCTCTGCTTTCAGAGTACATTGTTTTAGTGTATTCAGTACTAACTGTAGATTGTCATAAGTTATGTTATTTTTTTTTTATTTTTTTTTGTTAATATTTAATAAGTAAACTAAATGAGAGTATTTATTTATTTATATTGATTAATATTAGCATGCATTTATTTTTTTTACTGTTTTAGTACTATAATTTATAATAAAAAATAGATATTATTGAAGACGTTTTATTTTCGAATAAAAAGTGGAAAATTCTTTCAATTCATTCCTTTCAAGCCGCCCACTACAGCAAACAGTTTGAGTTATGGAAAATACAATATATGCACCATATTCATAGAAGGGTATTATCCGTTTTCAATAATTAAAAGTTTCAGTAAAACTGGTTCATTCAACTGGTTCAACGCTTGTTAAAAGTCAAGTTTATTTACATAAAATAAATATTTATGTATTGAAGAGGGGGGACGTGACTTTCCCGGTTTCAAGATTGTAAAATTAATAAGAAACTAAAAAATGCTAGAAAAGCCCATTTTCCTGCCTAGCTTAGGAAACCTAGAAACGAAAACTCATAATTTTATTTTCTATAGATCGAAACTAAGTCTTAAAAAAATTAAAGCACAGTCTTTCGGACTGAGGTGACTCTATCAATATGCACGCCTGATTTTTTGAATAGTAATTTTTCACAGCACATTTACTTACAACAATTTTCACCAGTTTTTAAAGATATTAAAAAAAACAAAAAACAAATATACGAAAAGTCCAAATCAACTTGCCTGTATATAATGAGTGCCGACCAGACTGTGTGGTGTACTTCCTTTTTTCCAAATGTAAGCAATATATGTATAACTCAGCATGTATAAATACTGGAACACCCCTAAAACGTATCAGGTCCAGTTGTCATTCTTGGTCAGCCGATATTAACCCATTCGAGACCGATTACACACCGTGTGTACAATGGATTTTCGAGGCTATAAGACGGCCTGCACAGTGTGCAATAACAGTAATGTACAATTATCAGTTATTCTGAGTAAAATAGTCGTCGAAATATAATTATAAGTTTTATGATGATGTATTTTCATTTCACCTTACATTGCACCCATGGTGCTCAATCCGCTACTTGCAATAAACTTTTTTCCGAAGAGCGAATTGCACACCCGGTGTGCATTGATCTTATTTATATGATTTCACTTACGAATTGGGCGAATTCCGTAGTAAACATGTTTGTTTGTTTTTGTTTTTTTTTTTTTTTTTTTTTTTTTTTTTTTTTTTTTTTTTTTATTAAAAATGAACAATACGACGAGGGAAAAAATCGCTCTTGTGGGGACAGTGTTCGAAAAAAAAATCCTCTTCTCCAATGGGTTAAGCATATTTTATCGGCTGTGAGTATGCATGCCCGAAAACTCTCTACGATTGGGCCTCCAAGATAACAGATTAAATTAAAATTTTGAAGACACCTATAAAACCATTAATGCAATTTTGGAAGCATCTGTTATATAGAACAAATGATTCGTTTAAACCCGGATCATTCTTTCCATATTCAATAAAAAATGCTCTTAGTGGTCTTTGGCTAATGCCGAAGATAATTCCGTAAACTAGAAAAATCGGGACCTCAAAGAAACATATTATTTCTAGGAACACTTTTTTTCTTTTTTTTTTTTTTTTATAAGGCCATTACAGCCGGAATTCTTGTCCTTCCTAAATATTTGTGTTGGAGCAGGAAATTCTGCCAGGTGGTCCATAGGTGACTCGAACCCCCATTTTTCGCAGGAGAATCCATGGCGTTCGCCACTAGACTTCGGGGAGGCCTAGGAAAACTTAAATAAATGCGCACACCTTATAGCCGATCCCTTGCAAAAGGATATACCAAATCTGAGGAGCGGATTTTTTTAAATATTTTTTTCCTCGGCAGAGAGAACATTCCGTATTTCCACGACATCTTTGAAAAATCATATCGCCCCGACGTAAACCTCTGAATATAAAGCGCGGAAGTAAGACCCGATTTGGAAGAGCGCCATAAGGAGTTATGTGAAATATATATGCACAACCTCCTCCCCTATGATTGGCTCCAGTTCCCCTCGTCGAGAAATTGGCTTTATACCGTCTTGAATCCTATATTGGAGAGAAGTGCCCGTGTAAACAGGCGCCCTATTGTCTCCCCATATCTCCCAGAACTCGGATGTCCCAATAATTCCACATTCCTCATCCTTCGAGTCGTGTTCTTCCTCTTTTTAGAACCTGGAGCCTTCAAACCGTCAAACATTAAAGCTATTTAATACAATAGAGCTTGTATACAGTAATTATAAACAGAAGAGTTGTCATGCTGAACATCTAAGGAAATCTGGGAAGGAAGAGAAAACATGAAATGTTTTCAAGGTAGGGATTGTCGGGGTTCGGTCACTGCTACTTAATAAAACTACATTTTATCATAAAAATGGTTTTATTGTGCCGACGTTTCGGCTTGAACTTCAAGCCTTCATCAGGGCTGTAAAAAACAAGTAGGACGGATGTAATACTGAAATATACATATATATATATATATATATATATATATATATATATATATATATATATATATATATATGCCTACCTACACAAATACACATACATATCGATACCTTAGAGCACAAATGTGCTATGTCCATCTTTTTAGTTTTAAGATATTGGCAACACTGGTTTGGTGCTAGGAAAAAATTTCAAATGCACTCCTGTTCTATGTCAAACCAAAAATCTAAGATTGGTTAAATAACAAAGAATGTGAATGTACTATGTCCTCTGGTGAATGATTGAAAAAAGCACAAATGTACCATGTCCCACACTTGATTATTCCAAGAGGGATTTTGTTCTATGTCCGGACATAGTTCTTGTGTGCACTTCATTGTAGGAATCAGTGGAGGTTACAAAAGTGTAAACTGACACATGTTGATTGTTTTTTTTGTTATAACTACAGTCCTTGTGTATTTAAATTATTGAATTTAAATTTAATTAAGTTTGATCATTATTGATACTGTTGAAGGGTACGGTTTTTGTTTATTTGTGCAATTAGTTTCACAAACTTATTTAAAATGAATCGTGGCAAATTAATGGTGGAGCTTTGTAATCGGATGAAGATGAAGGACAAACAAAGCCCAACCAGTTCTTCTAAAGGTAAGTTTTTAATGCAAATATTAATTATTATTATTGTTGTTTAAGAATTAATTAGGAAGTTTTCTGAATTGTACACCTACTTTATTTCTTAGAAGGAACTGTTGTTAAATTCCCTTAGATAAATGTGGGTCAGAGGCTGTGAATGACAATGTCTTTCGACGACTATTCAAAGAGCATGATCCACCACTAGCGATTTTCAAGCCTAAGAAAGACCAGTGCTCCATTTGTAATGAAGCAGAACGTTTGAATTCTAAAGGCTTAGATATAAAATACCAAGAGCATGTAAAACGGAAAGATGCAATCAAAGCCATGAAAGAAGAAGACAAAAACGAATCTAAAAATAATTCAAAAATTAGCTACGGTACCTTTGATCTGTAGGCAGTACTAACTCTACCGTATGCTGGTGATTGCCAAATTTATTATAAAAGAAAGCTGTCGCTTTTCAACTTCACTGTCTTCGACTCCCGGGAAGAGGGACATTGCTTTTTATGGGATGAAACCAACGGAAAGAAGGGCAGTGCAGAAATAGCAACCTGTTTATTAAAATATATTGACACGTTAAGTCCTTCTATAGAACACCTAATATTGTATGCCGATACTTGCGGAGGACAAAATAGAAATCAAAATGTCCTCGCAAGCATGTTCTATGCTGTGAATAGGAGAAGCAATCCACAAACCATTGATTTAAAATTCATGGAAAGTCGGCACAGCTATCTCGAAGCGGACAGCATTCATGCAACCATAGAAAGAGCTCGCAAGGCAAAAAAGTTGTACTTGCCTAGTGAGTATAAACTTTTAATTGAAATGAGCAGAAAAAAACCATTTCCCTACATGGTACATCACATCACGTACGATGAATTTTACGATGTTGAATCTTTAAATAAAACTCTTGTGAAAAACAAGACTAAATCAACAACTGGGGAGAAACTTAATTGGCTAAAGGTAAAATGGTTTAGATTCAAAAAAAATTCCAAAGTTATTGGATACAAATATGATGTTCAAGAAAAATTCAAATTTTTTGAAGTCAACCCCTCCGAAATTAATTGGGAAAATACAATTCTTAAAAGCAAATACAAAAACCCTCACGAAATCTCTATCGCCAAAAAGAGAGATTTGATTAGCTTACTCAAGCAAGGTGTTATACCCCAAGAGTACGCAGCATTTTATAATAACCTACCATCCTCCAGGGGTGTTCGAGACGTCGCAGTGTGGAGTCATGATCAGGAAAACGAAAACGATATAAATGAAAATGATATTTAATTAAATGGATTATTTTTTCTTTTTTTAAATAAATAATTACATAGCTAACTTGTTGTATTATTATTTCCACTTTACCTTGGAATCTGGAGCTACAGACAACAATAAAGAATTTTTTTTTTTTTTTTTTTTTTTTTTTAGCAGTCAAGTTTTCAGGTTATGAAGTTTAGTAATAAGTTAAGTATTAGGTACTAAATTGCGTTCCATGCAAAATTTAGGTACTAAATTGTGTTCCATGTCCAATTTGAATACCTGATTTCCAGCGCAAAGGTGCTATGTCCATACATATTTTATTATAACATGAATAAATAGAAAAGTGGTTCAAGAATTAGAAAAGCTTGTTTGTAATATTTTTACAAAGATTACAAACCATAAAATTAGTAAACATCAAAAGACATTGAGCTGCATTACTAGAGTTATGCACGTATCAAAACTTAACTTTGAGTTTCCCAAAAGTAGTAAGGAACGGACATAGTTCATTTGTGCTCTAAAGTATCGATATATGGAAAAAGACAAAGCATAAAATACTAGAACATAATATATAGAAGAACAATGTGCTCTAGAAATGTTTGGATTATTAGGAAAACAGATATAAGAATAACAGATTACATATTAGATTAGATATAAGAATAACAATATGGGCTTACCGATGGAAAGATAGAGAACTATTCCTCACAAATGCGGGATCATTTCTGACAGTTAATACAGGGAAACATAGGAAGAAAGGAGTTGGTGAGGGGGGGGGGGGGGTTCTGGACCACCCAATGGACAGAGAACATAGAAGATGAAAGAAAGAGCGGCGAAAGCGGCGAAGTACAGTAAGGGGTCATAAAGTCATAAAATGTTGTGTTAATGGAAAGGGAGGCAGGTATAAAGGGCTATATTGCAGGCGGTATTATGCTTTGTCTTTTTCCATATATGTATGTGTATTTGTGTAGGTAGGCATATATATATATATATATATATATATATATATATATATATATATGTATATTTCAGTATTACATCCGCCCTACTTGTTTTTTACAGCCCTGATGAAGGCTTGAAGTTCAAGCCGAAACGTCGGCACAATAAAACCATTTTTATGATAAAATGTAGTTTTATTAAGTAGCAGTGACCGAACTCCGACAATCCCTACCTTGCATCATCTACGGTCAACGATCTCCTCTCAATGAAATGTTTTATTTTGTCCAAACAGAACTAAGATCAATATATCTGAGACGGACAGTGGATCCGTATCCTTCTCCAATATTTTGGTCTTAGTTAGGATTTAGAATGATCCAGAAAAATACATCTTCCCTGAATGGTGATAAGGAGCAATTACACAGGCACAAAAAAAGAAAAGAAAAAAAATGTGGTATTTTCCAAAGATACCATATATATATTCTTATGTATTTCGACACGCTGAATACGAATCCGGACTCCGTTCTACCCCAACACGTCAGGTTTAAGAGTATTTGAAAGTCGAATTTCGCATCAAAATCGTTTAAGAAGCAATACATAGAGCTTCCGTGTTTTGGGGGGTCGCTGAATTCGAATCCAAGGTCTGTTTCAACCCAACGGCACAAAATCAAGATCATTTCAAGAACAAATATGTTTATTTTGCAAGGAATAAATCTGCAGTCAAAATTCCTTTTTTGCAAAATAATCATATTTTTTTCTTGAAGTGAGCTTGATTTTGCACCGGTGTGCTGAAACATACCTCGGATTCGAATTCAGCGACCCTCAAATCCACGGAAGCTTTAGTTATTTCTTCTTTAACGACTTCATACGAAACTTGACCTTCAAATGCTCTTAAACCTGACGTGATGGGGTGAAACGGACTCCGGATTCGGATTCAGCGTGACCTAATTCATTAGAATACATGTATGGGGTCTTTGGAAATTACCAATTTTTTTGTGTCTGTGTTATCCTGTATCTGGGAGAGTCCAATGAGTTGACAACTTTTGTAAACTATTGTTAAAATAAAAATGGTTCTTGTAACGACCGTAAATATATTACGGTGTAGTCCAAAGAGTTGCGAACTACAGCATTATTTTTTAAAACGTAGAAAATATTATTGTAAAGATCATACATATGCTACAGGCGATTCCAATGGGTCTCTAAATACGGTACTTACCTTCAAGACCATTAAAGCGGTTATTGTAAATATTATGCATGTATTACAGTTGAAACCAACGTACTCTGCTACTAAAATATAGAAAGACCAAAACTGCTGCTTATAGCGCCTTCAACTGAAACTACAAGCGACCATGACAGAAATGGGCAGCCGCTTGATAAGGTTATGTTTTCTATGGTTTTAGGTATATTTACATTTGCATTTTATAGCTCAAATGCAAAGTGTGCCTTTGTTCTTCGGTGTTTATCTGATATTTTATTCATTAGTAGTTGATTTGGATAACTGTTGATTTTTCTAAAGTACATTATTAGCTTATATATTATAGTTTCTTATTTACATTTATTCGTCCCATTACTTGCCTATTTTAATATCATTCTCAAGATGCCTGCAAACAAGGACAAAATATTTATTTTTTTAGGTAAGTAAAACTGTAAAAATCATGCAGCCTGCACTGAGAAAAAAAAACAGCCTGCCGGCAGCCTGAAAACTGTGACTCAGTGCCAGTATTTTGAAACAGGACATTTTAGTTTAAAATAGGATTGCACATATTTCAACCTAAAATAGGATTCCACTAGTTAGAGTGCCCGCACTTTATAATAGGGTGCTGGAATGCTAGCAGCCTACAGAGAGATGACTTTATTATGTGGATAAAAAAGAACAAAGGTAAATTCAGAGTAATAATAATGAGACTTTATTTGGGTGTAATTTACATATACACTTCTTAACAAGTAGATATTTACAAGTAGGTAAGAGGTATACACTTTTTAACAAATATAGATATTTACAAGTATTAGGTATTAGGTACAATGTACTTATGAACAATACTGAACAAGTAGGTCTAGAAATAAAATATTTTTTTTTTTGTTTTCATGACACTTATAGCCGTATTCATAAAGCCGAAGACAGTTGATTTCAGCATCTGTTCAAACAGAAAAAAAAATAAATTTTTATTAATTACAAAAGAAAAGTTGTTGTTGTTGTGTCTTATATAATTAAAAAGAAACATAAGTAGGCATTTTTTCTAGTTTAAAATCTCGCAGTAAATTCAAAGCTGCCAGGGAATCAAAAAAAATTCCGACTCGCAGGAACTGCGTCATCTTAGCGCGGTTCCATTCATATCCCTAGTGTTATTTTGTAGACTTAGAATAGAAACAGTTATTACTTTGTTTGCATCATTCCTAATGTAAACAAATATGAAAAAAAAACAAAAAAAAAAACATGACTTTCGGCTAGGGATGAAACTATCCTAAGCAGAAATTACTCTTTCTGCCGTCCCAAGTTTCGGTCTATGAAGACTCTTCTACGAATATATTTCTAATTTACTTAACTTGCAGTGCAAACATATCCATTTTACTTTTAACTGCAATTAAACAAAATAAAATTGTACATGAAAATGAGAAAGTAGTGTTATTTTTTATTGAACTACGGCCACATTCAACCACAAAATATAATTATATTTCTAGTACAGAATTTGGCTGCATGACTTCCTACAGGTAAAGGTAACTGTCAGCTGTCCTAGAATGCTTGATGAGAACAATGAATCTTGATTTATGAAGTGCAATACCAGCCTACCTGAACCGGCCTACTACCTCGACCCGGACTGACTCTACACAGAGAATATTTACGTTTTCAGTTCTGTTACAGGTTCAAAAAATTTGTATTTATTCCCCTGTTTTATTGAGAAATACATCCTCCTCCTAGAAGCAATAACAAAATAACAAGAAATAAAAACAGACAAAAAGAACCGTATAAATTACCGAAATCAATTATCGTTTATCAAACTTCTAAGTTATATGTACTTATTTCTCCGTTTGACATCGCCTAATCAAAACTTTCTTCAGAACCTGTTTTCTAGAGCATTTAGTAAGCTTTCGAATGGAAACCATCCGTTTACCAAGATTCTCAACGGTTTTCGAGATACTAACGAAAGTATAAAAGGTTACCAAAACTTTTCTTGTCTGTTAATAAAATATTTTATTCTAACCCTTCCTTTACTCCAAACGTAACTAAAATTTCAACATATTAGTGTTGATACAATTCCAACATGCAGAAAATGTTTCAACTGAATCCCATAATTCTAAGTACCAAAATCAAAGACAAAAAGAACAGTTCGAATAAGCGGAATCAATTACTTTAAAGTTTTAAGCACTTATTTCTCCGATTGACATCGCCTAATCAAAACTTTCATCAGAACCATTTTTGAAGAGCATTAAGTGAGCTTTCTAATGGTCATCTTCCGTTTCCAATGATTCTCAACCATTTTCGAGATGTTAAGGAAAGTATACAAAGTTACCAAAACGTTTTATGTCTGTTAATAAAATATTTTATTCTAACCCTTCCTAAACTCCAAACGTAACAAAAATTTCAACATATTAGTTTTAATGAAAGTAGAACATGCAGAAAATGTTTCAACTGAATCCCATGATTCTAAGTACCCAAACCAAAAACGGTATTCAAAAACTATTTTTCCAATTTTCTCGAAAACGGTTAAAGCTATCGCCTTGAAAATGGTTTCATTCGTTTTTTCCTAGCCCAAGAAGCCTATAAAACGAGTACTTACAAGCTTATGAACTCAAAAACGTAAGCGTTACGATTTTTTTTGCGCGAATTTCGCCCCAAACGCCATCTTCCAGTGGGCGGATTCTGCTGGCTAACGAACTTGACCTTTCAAATTAGACGACGGATTTTTGTACCAAATTTCATCGCAATCGGACCATTCGTCTTCTATTTAGAGAGCGAACAGACAAATATATATATATATATATATATATATATATATATATATATATATATATAAATAAATATATACATATATATATATATATACAAATTTGAACCATCGTTATTTTCGGTTTCTAGGGGTTCTGAAACGCAAAATTTTCTAGTCGGCACTTCCGGATTGTTTCATTGTATCAACCTTATAAGCGGGGTTCCTCCCTATGGGGGAGGGAGGAACCGCGCTAAAAATAAATATAAAATAAGGTTATTGTCTATGGATATGATCATAAATGAAGGAACTCTAGAAACAGAAGGGACACCAAAATAAAAGTCTACTAATACAATTTTGAACTAATATTCTAACCGTATTCTAGGAACGTATATAAAAAGACTTCCATCAGTTCTGAGCTTACCAGGCTTATTGAACTCCATCTTCAGTTGGTTCTATACCCGCAGCTCCATGTTATATTAAGGAATACATTATTTATATTAAGGAAATATATTCTTGAAAAACAAACACAATTTTCTTCATTCTATTGTATATAACATCTGTTTTTAAATTTAATAATAAAAACAAGAGCCTGAACTCTGTTCTGGCGGTACAGTCTGCATCCAGGCATACAAGCTCTTGTTTTTATTATTAAATTTAAAAACAGATGTTATATACAATAGAATGAAGAAAGTTGTGTTTGTTTTTCAAGAATATATTCCCTTAATATAACATGGAGCTACGGGTATAGAACCAACTGAAGATGGAGTTCAATAAGCATGGTAAGCTGAGAACTGATGGAAGTCTTTTTTTATACGTTCCTAGAATGCGGCTAGAATATTGGTTCAAAATGATATTAGTAGACTTTTATTTTGGTTTCCATTCTGTTTCTAGAGTTCCTTCATTTATGATCATATCCATAGAAAAAAACCTTATTTTATATTTATTTTGTAATTCCCTGGCAGCTTTGAATTTACTGAGACATTTTAAACTAGAAAAAATGCCTATTTATGTTTCTTTTTAATTATATAAAACACAACAACAACAACTTTTCTTTTATTATTAATAAAAATTTCTTTTTTTTTTCTGTTTGAACAGATGCTGAAATCAACTGTCTTCGGCTTTATGAATACGGCTATAAGTGTCATGAAAACAAAAAAAAAATAATAATACCTAATACTTGTAAATATCTATATTTGTTAAAAAGTGTATACCTGATACCTACTTGTAAATATCTACTTGTTAAGAAGTGTATATGTAAATTACACCCAAATAAAGTCTCATTATTATTACTCTGAATTTACCTTTGTTCTTTTTTATCCACATAATAAAGTCATCTGTCTGTAGGCTGCTAGCATCCTGTATGGATGGGGTCAATGTAACCCATCCATATAGGATGCTAGCAGCCTATAGGGGTAGGATACAGGAAGCAAACATCAGGATGCTCGCAGCCTATATGGGTAGGCTGCTAGAAGCCAGTAACAGAGTGCCAGCAATCTAAAGTCTAGGGGTACGCACTTGAAAGTGGAGTGCTGGGCACTCTATTGTTGGATGCTAGCTTTGGGCGTGAGAACTCTACTATAGGATGCAGAATTAGCATTCCTGCACTCTATTATAAAATGCGGGCACTCTAACTAGTGGAATCCTATTTTAGGCTAAAATATGTGGAATCCTATTTTAGACTAAAATGTCCTATTTCAAAATACTGGCACTGAGTCACAGTTTTCAGGCTGCCCGCAGCCTGAAAGTAGGTGCGAGCAGCCTGTTTTTTTTCTCCGTGTGCATACAAATTCAGTCTACAGTTATTCAGTCTTAAGTTTAAAAGTCTGACAAATTCTACAGTGAGTGAAACCTTAATATATACTTTTCTTCAAAATGTACAAAACGGACACGACAAATAGTTCATACTTTGGCTGCGTTATTTTATATGTAAGACTTATTGATGTAGTCAAATTGCTTTCTTCGGGAAGAAGCTCTTAAATGGAGTTGGTATCAAGATAAAATCGGTCGACTTCATTATTCCAATATGACAAGGAGTCAAATACAAATGATTTAATGAAGTCCCTTTTAAAAGTGACGGAAATGATTGAGAAACTAGATTATCTTGAGCAGAAATCATCTCGACAAGGAAACCCCTTCAGAACGATTTTCTCTTAACGCTCAGAGAGGTTTCATATTTCGCTTCGATTATCCGCTCTAAGGTTAGCGATGCGATCTAAGGAGATAAAGACAGGCAATGCGATACAACAAGATAATGTTGGGATTGCGATCCAAGGAGGTAGGTAGGGAGTGGTGCAGTTTTCGGCGAAGCTCAGACCTCCTAGGGGAGTAGGCGTGGCGTCGGCTTATTAAAGGGTAAGGAGATTGCCGGCTGTGCACTCTAGCGGACTTAATTAGAATTATAGCAGCTTCCCCGGCTGGAACTAATATGAATTACTTCGGTGGGGCTTCAGGCAGACTTACGTAGGTCTGAGTGGAGCACTCCGCTTCCAGTATACTCACAGTATTCACAAAGCCGGAAACTCATCGCGTCTCTCTTTCCGCGGCACTTCTCGGCATAATCCCTCTTTGCAGTTGCTAGAGAAATAGTTTACAGAAATAGAGTACATTACTGGAAGATCGCTTAAGAACCTTTACGCTGATACTGTGTCTTCCAGGCGAACAAAACGTTTAGGGAAATAGTAAAATAAGTTTCCAGTGGAGAAATCCTAAATGGAAGAACCTCGTGGTTTTCCTTCAGCAGACCCTACAGCAATAACGAGAAATAAATAAAACAGGCAATTCTCGTTCCGATTTGCAGTCCGACTTGTGGTGTACTTCCGATGTCGGATCCTGAATGGCTTTGGAAAGCAGGCCTTTCACGTTCCGATTTGCTGTCCGACGTGTAGTCCAACTTCCGAAGTTGGATCCGATATCGGATCGTGAATGGGCTTGTAAAGCTGGCCATTCACGTTCCGATTAGTACGACTACCAGTCGGATAGTCGACTCCACTCACGCTCCGACTTGCTATCCAACTAGCGATACAACTGTACTCCTAGTCTTTTTTCAGGACTGTGTACGCCGCTCATGAGCCTAAAAATGTATCGAGTGCAGGCCGAACATACCCGAAGGTCAAGCACTGACTGAGGTGAGTTGGACAACTTTGATTCGACCCCCAACTCACTCTCCAACTCCGTTACCAGTCGGCTGTCGGACCTTTGAGTCGTCCCTGTTGACTTCCAACAAGCCCATTCACGATCCTACTTGTGGACCAACATCTCAAGTTGAACCACAAGTCGTACTGCAAATCGGAACGCCTGCTTTAGATAAGTTGTCCCAATGAAACTCCTCCCGAAGATAAAGTGAAGGGGGCAAAACTAAGAACCTCCCAACCTGTACAATAGGAAATTTTTTTCGATCAAATAAAATCTTGAATTTTATAAACTTTTATTGTTGAAAGGGGTTGAGCATGCAATCGGTGGAGCCAATGCTTTTTGTTCACTCCTATCTATGAGTCTCACCTTAGATCAAACAGATGTTCTACGTATTTGCACCCTTGCCATCTGTTAGGCAGATATGGCGGGATAATGTCTTCTAAGAGTTGATTCTCGCAACCTATGGTCGTCCAAAAAATTAATGTCTTCTTCTGATGCCTTCTTTTTGTGGCAGATAGTTCAGCCTGTGGATCCTCGTCCCTCCGGCAGAAGAGGGCGTCCCCGGAGAACACTATCCTCTGATCTGGTTTCCTTATTCTATTCATGCCTTTGTATATACATATATTCTTCTTGGGCCTATGTAAGAAGCGGCTATTTACTTGGGCCACCCTGGTATTCAAATGAATCAATAGGCGCCTTTACAACCGGATGGCAATAATAGTCAGTTGATCGTGGAGGAGTTGGTCTCTTCGTTAACATAAATGGTGTATTTTGGAGCTTCTCTTTAACCCTCTGTCAAAACTTATTTAATTTCAAGAGGTTTGTTAATTTGGAGTTTAAGGGCAAACAACCTCATTGTTATAATTATCCGATTTTTTTTTTTTTTTTATCTATCCTCAGTTAATTTTCTTAATTTATTAATGTTTTTTTTGTGCATTGTATTTAATGTTTTTCTCTTTTTTTCAAATTCTATTTTATTCAATCACATTTCTCTTGAAATATGAAAATATTATAATCCCGAATAAACTACAATTATTATTACGTTTTTAGCACTTTCCTCCGAAGGAAAGTAGCTATTAAGGTTGAACTCATGACGGAATTTTTGAAACATTTCTTCGAATCTTTATCGATCCTACCTAGTAGACACCAAAAATGACCCCAGTTAAAATTTATATATATATATATATATATATATATATATATATATATATATATATATATAGTTAGTTATATATGTGTCCGTTAACACGATACAGGCCAGAGTTTTTGTTTTTTCGCCACGAAACTTGGTATATAGTATTCCCTCATCAAACGATTGAACGAGTTCGTTAACCAACAAAACCAACTGGAGGGGGGTTTACTCCGGAGTCAGAGTAGTAATTTGCCAATAACAGTCGTAATTTTTGTTATATTTCAACGAAACTCGGTATGCGTTGTGATCAACAGAAGAGAAAAATGTGTTGTAAAAATAAACTAAATTTGTTCATTAGGAGGAGGGGGGGGGGGGTTACTCTAGAGCCAGAGTAGTTATTTGCCAATACCAGTCGTAATTTTTATTATATTTTATTCATCAAGATTAGTAGACAAAAATGTGAAGCGTTTTGAATTTATTAATTAGTGTAGTACCCACATACACAAAACTCTGGAAGGAAATTAATTGCAAAATTAATAATTGAAACATGTGCTCATAATAAATTCAAAAGAGCAGAACTATTTATGTTTTTATTTTATTTATCTATCTAGGTTATTTTAAGCAAATTATTCAGGAATTCACTCGACACTACCCATTTTCTGAGGAAAGTGCTTAGTTATGAAGCTCCTGCGTGACGGACTTTATTATTATTTAATTTTATTTTAAGGTATTTTCTTCCACATTTTACTTATTGTTTTTCATTGTATATTTTGGTAAAACCCGGATTCTTTAAGAAAAACTATTTGTTTATAAATTATTTTGCTATCGTTACCCGACGAAATTTTGAACAATTATTCAGGAATACACCGTACACTACCCATTTTCTGAGGAAAGTGCTTAGTTATGCAGCTCCTGCGTGACGGACTTTATTATTATTTAATTTTATTTTAAGGTATTTTCTTCCACATTTTACTTATTGTTTTTCATTGTATATTTTGGTAAAACCCGGATTCTTTAAGAAAAACTATTTGTTTATAAATTATTTTGCTATCGTTCCCCGACGAAATTTTGAACAATTATTCAGGAATACACCGTACACTACCCATTTTCTGAGGAAAGTGCTTAGTTATGCAGCTCCTGCGTGACGGACTTTATTATTATTTAATTTTATTTTAAGGTATTTTCTTCCACATTTTACTTATTGTTTTTCATTGTATATTTTGGTTAAACCCGGATTCTTTAAGAAAAACTATTTGTTTATAAATTATTTTGCTATCGTTACCCGACGAAATTTTGAACAATTATTCAGGAATACACCGTACACTACCCATTTTCTGAGGAACGTGCTTAGTTACGCAACTTTTTTATTAGTTGTATCCCAACTATTTCTTGACTTCTTATCATGTCAATAGCTAACTATCTGCATATCATTATCTATTAAACAGAGAATGATATGAGTTAGCCTTTAAGATCTTAAATTTTCAGAGCAACACCTTCAAAGAGAAGATACTATTGTTGGTTGGGTGTAAGATTCTACTTGCTATTATTCAGTAGCTGGAGGTACTCCTTGCAAACACTAATCAGCAATTACTATTTAATGCAATCAGGGGATTGTACTACCTTCTTGAAACATTGATGCCACCATCCGCTTCAATTCCCCTACTGGGTCACTAGGAATTCAATCATTCTTCATGAAATTCTACAATTTTTTCTTGTGTTCTAGTGATGATAGACATTGGATAGAAACTAATAACAAATTGTAACATTTTGATGATAAAATTAACCCCTTCAGTTCCCTTGTCCAGCCGGCTGGACATAACTTCTTTACTTTGTATCACACTGCCTATGGCCGATAGATGTTTACTAACACTTTGGTTTGAAGCTCTATGAATTTGTCTTCCACTTGTCATCTAATATAAATTGATTCCATTCGATTTTGAAAGATTATGCATAAAATCTTCTCTGATCCACCCCGGGCAGTCATGGATTCTAAAGTTTAGTAACTTTTCCTTACATAATTAGTCCAAATTGTTTCTGTTTATTGTTTTAAACTGCTCCAAATTTAATGTACATGATCTTTTTAAACGTTGGAAGTTCAATTTTACCAATAAAGTTTGTAATAAGCTGTTTATGAATTTTTGAAAATACATGTCCAGTATACTGTACATGGGAAGTCAACCCTCATTGATTTAACAATATTTTTTATCTATATTTCAAATATTCTACTGTTGTATATTGTTTTTATGTCGTCAGAATTGTTTTTTTAAATACCATAATAATGAGTAACTTTTTCTAATTAGTGTGGGCTAAAAGGCACCCAAACCATTCAAAAATATCATCGGTCCATTCACACGATTTTCAAAAAATTTATTCTTATTAGTTTTATGTTTAGTTTTTTTTTTAAAATAAATTATCTCTTTTTGAGACTAGACTAAGAAAAGATTTAATTTTCATTATAACTGTAGGCTGACAACATTTCCTAATCTATTTTTTACAATACCTTACTATATTTGAACTTTTACAATAATATTTACTAATAATTTTTCAATTTTTTCCCGAATTAATTTCTTTTAAATTGTTAATAAATCACTACTTTAACTATCTACTTTTTTTTAATATTTCCAAATTTTCAATATTTGTTTTTCATCCACAAATCATATTGCTTGACAACCAATGTCCAGTATATTGGACATTACATAACTCCTGTCAGGTTAACCATAAAATTCTGAAAAAAATCTGCAATCTTCACAAGAGCAATACACAACTATGACAGGAAAATAATTTTTTTTTTTATCAAAAAATAAAAATTCGGATCTGAAGGGGTTAAGAATGAAAATTAATAATTACGTCTTCCTTTTTTTTTTCTTAGTGTATTGACTGCTGAGATCATTAGCACCACTCTCATTGTTTTGTTTTATGTGAAATAGACTAGAAGCCCTAAAATCTGCATTTTACTTTTACCATAATATATTCATATTTACAAAAAAACTGGTTGCATCCATTCTGACAGTTGCTGAATCAACAACTAAAAGTAACTCAAACTAAATAAGTAATATTTACCTCTTTACAAGCACACATAAAATATTTTTACTTAGACAATTGAGAAGATATGGTCGACCGTTCGGAAGTAAGGAAACGTTGATCGTCGGGGTTTCGGTCAGTGTTCTTATTCAATAAAACACATTTTATTTGCTAAAATGTATATTTATTGCCGCCAACGTTTCGGCTTGCTATACAAGCCATCTTCAGGGCTGTAAAAACATATATGGTATAACAATGGTAAGGACAAAAAAAAAAAAAAAAAAAAAAAAAGGCTAGAAACATTAACATAAATATGAGTACCTATATGCTTGAAAATATAAATATAAATATATATATATATATATGTATATATATATATATAAATATGTATATATATATATATATGTATATATATATATATGTATATATATATGTATGTATATATATATATATATATATATATATATATATATATATATATATATAGTATAATAATAGCAATATAAATAAATATACATGTATATGGTATCCAAGCGAATACAGTACAAGTGTCATAGTAACATACCTATTGCTAGAAACATTAACATAAATATGAGTACCTATATGCTTGAAAATATCAATATAAATATATATATATATATATATATATATATATATGTATATATATATATATATATATATATATGTATATATATATGTATATATATATATATGTGTATATATATATATATAGTATAATAATAGCAATATAAATAAATATACATGTATATGGTATCCAAGCGAATACAGTACAAGTGTCATAGTAACATACCTATTGAGAAGATTGAGAACTGTCCCGTTTCAAGAAGAGAACATTTCTGAAGACTGGAAGGATGGGTCAGGGCTAGACAGTAGAGGATGGGGGGGAGGGGGTGGAGAGAAGTGGGGCTGGGAGTAAGGACAGAGGGTAAAGACCGCGGTAAAGATAAAGGACTTGCCGATGGGTATTTCAGGTACAAGGAAGGATACCATATAGCAGGTATTCGCTTGGATACCATATACATGTATATTGCTATTATTATACTATATATATATATATATATATATATATATACATACATATATATACATATATATATATATACATATATATATATATATATACATATATATATATATATATACATATATATATATATATATATTTATATTTATATTTTCAAGCATATAGGTACTCATATTTATGTTAATGTTTCTAGCCTTTTTTTTTTTTTTTTTTTTTTTTTTTTTTGTCCTTACCGTTGTTATACCATATATGTTTTTACAGCCCTGAAGATGGCTTGTATAGCAAGCCGAAACGTTAGCGGCAATAAATATACATTTTAGCAAATAAAATGTGTTTTATTGAATAAGAACACTGACCGAAACCCCGACGATCAACGCTTCCCATTTTTACTTAGAGAAAAAAAAAACACACTTTTCTCACACTCAGCGAATTCCAGATTTGTTCATCTAACTTTGATTAAGCTAACAATTATACCAGTCATTTTTTCATACCATTTTAACTTATCGGTAAGTATCATCGTATTAAATTTCAAAATTTTCATGATGTTGTGCACTTTTTTATGGGTCGATGAAACGTTTCTTTGGAGGAACCTCTTTGTATTAAATCCAACCCCTTTCGTGGTATGTTCCATTTATCATGTTAAGGCGGTTTATAGAACATTGTTGATGCTTTAACCAATAATAGGGGATGAATTTAGAAGGAAGCTCGCTGGTAATATTTATCAGATGACTCGACGCAGATAAATTTGAGTGTATTTTTGTGAGTAAATGTTAAAAAGTAAAATAATACAGCAACCCAAGTACATACAAAATTCATATCAGTATGTTCCACTGTTGCACTAAAAACTGCAAGATACATTTTTTAAAGGCCCGAAATAACTTAATCGAAGAATGCGACATCTTCAAACGTTTTTCGACAACATTTGGGAATCTGGAGTCTTTCTTCTGAGGAATAATATACCCTCATTGGTTGGAAAATATTTTTAATTTTTTTCCTTACTTAAATGTACAAACGTTGTGAAGATTTTATAAAATAAGCCGAAGGTCAAGTGATAAAAAAAGAAAAAAATGTTATCCACTTTTCTCGAAAACTGTTAAAGATATCCCCTTGAAAATGGTTCACCTACGTTACAGAGCCTTTAAAACGAGTACCCGCAAGTATATGAACGAAATGAATTTTCACGCGCGAATAACACCCACAAAAAAGTTTTCCGCTGGTTAAAGAACTCGACCTTTTAAATTAGACAACATACTTTTTTTACGAATTACAGTAGTACTTACTAAATTTCTAATCCAATCATCCTTTGATTGACTCTAATCAGCGATTATAGAGAAATGCAATCAGTGGACCGGATTGTAGTTTCTTGCTTGAAAAGTTAAATCGTTCAATCACTTTGCTAGCAGGATTCCCTCAATCCAGGTCACTCGGCAGGATCTCAAGAGGAGATAAAGTCTGCAATTTCAGAAACATTTTGCTCAATTTCACTTCAGGGTCAGCTTCAATTATCTTTCTTCTTCTTCTACTTCGTTTGATAACACTCAGCAGTTTTCTTTTTTACTTCTTTTACTAAGTCTTTTATTTTTTATAAAAGAAAAATTGGTACATCGAAATAATCAACAACAAAAAAGTGCTCGTGGATTGCTACATTCTGTAGCAATTGATTAACCGAATACTCTCAGCTGGAGATGGGCGATCCGAATTAATCTTTTAAAAAACTCGATATAACGATCTACGTTTTTTCTCTATTTGACTGTCAAATGCCCGTTCCCTGTATTACTAGAACAGTTGAGCAGCGGAGTGAAGATTTGGAATCTTCGTATATTTTTGTAAATATCTCGAGAACGGTAGGGAACTCGTGGAAAGTGGCCATTCTAAAGCTTACTAAATTCATAATAAAAAAAGTCCGTCACGCAGGAGCTGCATAACTAAGCACTTTCCTCAGAATTTGGGTAGTGTAGACTGCTTTCCAGAAATATTTGCTTAAAATATCCTACATAAATAAAATAAAAACATGAATAGTTCTCTTTTAAATTTGTAATGAGTAACTGATCAATTATTAATTTGCTTCCAGAGTTATGTTTACACATGGTACCTACTACACTACGTAATAAATACAAAAAAAACTGATATTATCGTATTTTGATCTAACGCAGGAACAGGATACAGTCACTCTAGTGGTAGAAAGCGCTCCTTGCGGCGGCTTTGTGAACCTACGTTTGGCGGGCTTTTCGATTGAAATATATTACAAATTAAACCCCCGCTTTACGATTGACCGAATCAGCTCATTTTTACAACACATCTTTCTCATGAGTTATCCACGACGTATACCACGTTTCGTTACAATACAGCAGAAATTACGACCGGTATGAGTATATTAGGAATTTGGGTCCGGAGTAAACCCCCCCTTCTAATGAACCGATTTAGTTTATTTTTACAACACATATTTAACTGTAGATTACCACTACGAATACCGAGTTTCGTCGAAATATACCAAAAATCACGGTTGGTAGTGGCGAATTGGTATTGTGGGTCCGGAGTAAACCCCCCTTCTAATGAACCGATTTAGATCATTTTTATATCTCACTTTTCTCGCTATATTACCACTACTAATACCAAGTTTCGTTGAAATATAACAAATATTACGGCTGACATAGTCAAATTAGTGTTTTGGGTTCGGGGTAAACCCCCCCCCCGGTGGACCGACTTTGGTGGTTAACGAACTCGTTCAATCGTTTGCTAATTGAATGCTATATACCAAGTTTAGTGACGAAAAAACAAAAACTCTGGCCACTATCGTGTTAACAGACACATATATATATATATATATATATATATATATATATATAGATATATATATATGTATATATATATATATATATATGCATATATATATATATATATATATATATATATATATAGATATATATAGATATATATAAATTTTAACGGGGGTCATTTTCGGTGTCTACTAGGTAGGATCGATAAAGATTTGAAGTAATTTTTCAAAAATTCCGTCATGAGTCCAACCTCAATAGCTACTTTCCTTCGGAGGAAAGTGCTAAAAGGCTCTAAAGTAGTTTTCGATGGGGTGATGTCAATCGCAGAAATATGTGTTTGATGGGGTTCTGTCTTTGTTTAACTCACTTTTTAATCAGTTATTTTTTGTGTTAAATTGCATTTATCAGTAAAATTAGTTTCCATCCCTCTATAGAGAAATTATAATTGCCATATTGGATTTTAAGATAATGATTGTAATGGTCTTAAACTAATAAATTATATAATCTGTAACTAATTATTTTTAATAAACTGTTACTAAACAAAGCATAACACCATTACACACAGACAAAGAACTACACCTATCCCACTAACTCACAGGCGTCTCAAAATTTAATTAAATACCTAAATCAAACATTTATAGAAGAACCCAAACCTTTTCGAACCAATATATTGGAAGGCGCAAATAACCTAGTAGTAGAACGCCAAACTCCATATCTATCTATCTATCTACAGGGAGGGACCTGGCTTATAAGGATGTTTTAGCAAAAGAAGGCAAGAAAATGATACACGTTTTGGTAATAGTGTTTTTCTAGTTCGAACAATGGCGGGAGACGCTTAGGATACTGTCAGTTTTCTGTTGTGGCGCCTTAAACAGCCTTCTCTCTAAGATTTTATGATATATTTTCACGAAAGATCAAACCCTACCAATAACTATTTCTATTCCTTTACTCGGCACATGAACAGGACCGAGCTAAGATGAAGCACGAGTAGGACTTTTTTCCTGGGGTGAGAACTCACCTTTCTCGGGCATTCCTGTTTTGAGAACATCCTTCATAGAACGATTAACCTTATCAAATAAGATTGTCGAGCCCTGTGCTCTTGTGGTACGTAAGAATAGTGTTTTGGCATAAATATGCTTTAGCGATGACTTAACAGAAAAAAAAAAAACGTTTCGAAAAAGTGTTCGCTGACGTTCTTCAAAATGACGACCACCTCTGTGATTTACACTCGCCCCTCCCCTCTCCGACTTCTGTTCTCCACCAGAGCCCAGCTATGCTACCTATAGTCTATACACGACGAGTCACAGAAAGAATTAAATCGCTCGTACCAGTTGTTCGGAAATTACATGAAATTATTTCAAAGAAAGTACGTGAAAATTACGATTTTTTGGAGATTGAGGCATATCTGTGTGCACGCCTGTTTGACTAAGGTTGATAAGATCATTTATTCTTTTATTTTATGTATGTATACATAATAATGTATTTCGGTGTATGTGACTTTTTTTTTCTTTTTTTTTTTTTGTATTAATATTTTCATGAAAAATTGAATTAACAAAGTTTTGGAATTTTATACTAATTTTCATCATTTCTCCCCTCTAAGCCATATTAGTTATTATTATTAAAGTTATATTATTCAATTTTGAAGAATATTTATATATATATATATATATATATATATATATATATATATATATATATATATATATATATATATATAAATCACGTGTCTGTCTGTTTATCTGTTTGGTTCTTATACAAATCCACACCGTTTGACCGATTTTGACCAAACTTGGCACACGGGTAGGTCTCGATCCGGGAAGTCTTGTAGGCTAGGTCAAAAACATCTACCAGCTGTCTGTCTGTATGTTTGTTCCGTATAAAAATCCACACCGTTCGACCGATTTTGATCAAAGTTGGTAAACAAGTAGATCTTGATACGGAAAGTGTCGTGGGCTAGGTTAAACTCGTATATAACTCACAGTTCGGAGGTCTCGTGTTCGAAACTGTGAATCCGAAAAGTTACAGATTTGTGTTATTAGATTTTAATATTACTTATTTGGTTTCTAATTTATTTTCGTTTTTCTAGATGCAGAAAGTAGGTGTAGCATGACACGCCGGGTAACAGCCAGTATAATATAAAATAATACCTAATATTAAAGAATATATCATGTCTCAAGTTGAGTTTTAACTTATGTATATATATTTTTTTAAGTATGTTCGTCAGAATTACGAATAATTGGTAGAATGGGGTAGGCCGAGGAAGGTTGGCGTTCCAGGGTTAAAAAAAGCCGATACAATTGCATCCCCGGTTGAAAAGAGTACCTCAAAACATAATATCAGCTGTATTTTTAGCACTTTCCTCCGAAGGAAAGTAGCTATTGAGGTTGGACTCATGACGGAATTTTTCAAAAATTTCTTCGAATCATTATCGATCCTACCTAGTAGACACCGAAAATGACCCACGTTAAAATTTATTTATATATATATATATATATATATATATATATATATATATATATATATATATATGCATATATATATATATATGTGTCTGTTAACACGATAGCGGCCAGAGTTTTTGTTTTTTCTTCATGGAACGTGGTATATAGAGTTCAAATAGCAAACGATTGAACGAGTTCGTTAACCACCAAAATCGGTCCACCGGGAGGGGGGGTTTATCCCTGACCCAAAAAACTAATTTGACCATACCAGCCGTAGTTTTTGTTATATTTCAACGAAACTCGGTATTCGTTATTTTGATCTAAAGAGAGAATTCCGTTGTAAAAATAAACTAAATCGGTTCAGTAGAAGGGGGGGTTTACTTCGGACCCGCAATACCAATTTGCCACTGCCAGTCGTAATTTTTGTTACATTTCAACGAAACATGGTATTCGTGGTGGTAATCAACAGAGAAAAATGGTGTAAAAATCGGGTTATTTGGAGGGGGGGGGGTTTACTCCGGACCTAAAGTACTAATATACTCATAACGGTCGTAATTTCTGCTGTATTGTAACGAAATTCGGTATGCGTCGTGGGTATCTCATGAGAAAGAAGTGTTGTAAAAATGAAGTAAATCGGTCTATTGGAAAGGAGGGTTTACTTTAAAGTCTGTTTCATTACAATTAGCCAGCCAGACGTAGGTTCGCAAAGGCGCTACAAGGAGCGCTATCTCCCACTATGGGGACTGTATCCTGTTCCTGCGTCAGATCAAAAGACGGAATGTGAAGTTTTTGTGTATTTATTAAGTAGTACAGTATCATGTATTAACATAACTCTGGAAGCAAATTATTTACAAAATTAATAATTGAACAGGCCTCATAAGAAATGTAAATGAGCAGAACTATTCACGTTTTTATTTTATTTATATAGGTTATTTACAGCAAATTATTCAGTAATGTAGTCTACACTAAAAAAATTCTGAGGAAAGCTGCTTAGTTATGCAGCTCCTGCGTGACGGACTTTTTTAGTATAGTTGTCCTGTCCTTTGAAAAGCTGAAAAATAGTTAAGTCCAGCCTTCGAATAGTGAATATAATAAAAGCAGTAAAGACAAGTTTATGAGCAGCACCGGTGGTCTTCCTATAATATAATACCAAAGGCATATAAATAGTGACAGTGTCATAAACGTATAACCCGCGTGGGCGTTGCACTTCCCGTGCTATTGTTTCACATAGGTGGCCCTATAAACTTGGCATTTATATTCCGAGACAGGTTTGAATTTTCGTCCACCTGGAAAATATTCCATGATAAGTTTGTAATTTGGGAACAACAGGTTATAGCTAGTGGCAAACATGGTCCATGTTACTTTACTATAGTACAATTCTGCCTTATGTTGCACCAGGACATAGTAGTACAATAAAAAAAACAGTCGTTTTTCATGATTGATTTTAACATATTCACAAAGAATTTCTGTAAACTTCCTAAAATAATCATAGAAAAGATTCTGAAAATGACCAATGATAAAATATACAAATCTCTTGATAATATAGGATGATAACATGTATCTCTTTATATTAATTTGGCTGGGTGGTGATGGTACAGTTTCAAATAAGAAAACCAAAACAGCAGGTCTTATTAAAATTATTAGCGCGGTTCCTCCCTCCCCGATAGGGAGGAACCCCGCTTATAAGGTTGATACAATGAAACAATCCGGAAGTGCCGACTAGAAAATTTCGCGTTTCAGAAACCCTAGAGACCGAAAATAACGGTGGTTAAAATTTGTATATATATATATATATATATATATATATATATGTAAATATTCATTTATATATATATATATATATATATATATATATATATATATATATATATATATATATATATATTTATATATATATATATATATATATATATTTATATATATATATATATATTTATATATATATATATATATATATATATATATATATATATATATATATATATTTATATTTGTCTGTTCGCGAATTTCTGGCCTCCCTAATGGTCCGATTTTGATGAAATTTGGTACAAAAATCTGTCGCCCGATTTGAAAGGTCAAGTTCGTTAACCAGCAAAATCCCCCCACTGGAAGATGGCGTTTGGGGCGAAATTCGCGCAAAAAAAATCGTAACGCTTACGTTTTTGAGTTCATAAGCTTGTAAGTACTCGTTTTATAGGCTTCTTTGGCTAGGAAAACGAATGAAACCATTTTCAAGGCGATAGCTTTAACCGTTTTTGAGAAAATTGGAAAAATAGTTTTTGAATACCGTTTTTGGTTTGGGTACTTAGAATCATGGGATTCAGTTGAAACATTTTCTGCATGTTTTACTATCATTAAAACTAATATGTTGAAATTTTGGTTACGTTTGGAGTTAAGGAAGGGTTAGAATAAAATATTTTATTAACAGACATAAAAAGTTTTGGTAACTTTGTATATTTTCCTTAATATCTCGAAAAAGGTTGAGAATCTTGGTAAACAAAAGAATACCATTAGAAAGCTTACTAAATGCTCTACAAAAAAGGTTCTGATGAAAGTTTTGATTAGGCGATGTCAATCGGAGAAATAAGTGCTTAAAACATTAAAGTAATTGATTTTGCTTATTCGAACTGTTCTTTTTGTCTGTTTTTATTCCTTGTTATTTTTTAATTGCTTATAGTTGGATAATGTATTTTACAATAAAACAGATTAGGCAAAATAAGAAAAACAATTCATTGTTAGAAATATAGCTTGCCAAGAGAAAGATATTCGATGACGTCTTTTGAATATTTTCAATTGCCTTTATGCTGTTGGTTTTTTTTATTTTATTTTTTAATTGATTTTATCTGTAGAATTATTACTATAGTAAAAGAACACAGGAATATGTGAACATTTTTGATATTTTCCAATTCATTGAAAAGTATGAAAGTCTTCGGTAGAAGAGGTTTCTAGGGTCTTGCGGACCCGACCCCAGGTATAGCCATAAAACCCTTCGAACAAAGGCGGAGGAAAATATTATCTGTTTCTATTCTATGCTTTTCAAAAGAGAATACGGATATGAACAGGAACCGGGGTCTCCCGTGGTCTAATGGCTAGCTCCTTGGATTCATAAGCGGGAGATGGTGGGTTCGATTCCCAACCTCCGGCAGGAATTTTATCATCCCACGGCTCGCTGGTAAAATCCCTCGCTACACCCTGGATGTCGGCGCTAATGACCTAGATGTAGATGCGCCGTAAAAAAAAAAAAAAAAAAAAAAAAAAAAAAAAAAAAAAAAAAAAAAAATGAACTGGAACCGCGCTAAGATGACGCAGTTCCTGCCTTGCAACATTTTTGTATACCTTTTTCTTTTTTATGGGTTTAAACACTTCCCAAACTAATAAAAAATGATATCCAAGAGTGTGGCGGCACAGTTTTTAAATGTGCGAAATATTCGATTTTTCAACTAAAGTCCTCATACATTTCAAAATTAATTTTTTTTTTTTTTTAAATATTTATCTTTATGAAAACTAATTAAATAGGAAACAAAATGAACATTTCATTACATTGAACTTTAAAGTCGACTTTCTCGAAACTAAGTTTTTCAAATCGGGCACCTTCAATATTCACCCGATCAACTTCAAATATTAACCACTACTTTCTAATGATATTTTCGACGAATGTTTAATATTTCAATTTAGCCAAAATCCTTGATTCTACAAAACATATACTTGATATATTTTGTACGTATATAGGTGTAATATTATAAGTCCTGCATGACTGGTTAAAATGCATATTTTGACCATTTGAAAAACGTTTCGATAATAACTTCTGGCACCCAGGCAGCACGAAGGGCACTGGAACAACATAAGATAATTCTTAAGTTACATAATAAAATTGTTGAAGAATGCCAGATGAGTCTGAACTAATTGGCATTGTACAATAATGCAGTCATCTCCTGGGTACCGGATCGAGGTATCCTTAGCAACGAACGGTGGGGCACGGCAGTAGCAACAATGTGCTAATTACTTTAGCCGGGAGTGACGGTGATCTGTGGTAAAGAGGCAATTGCAATAACCAAAGATAAATTTGGTAAACTTCGGGAAGGACAGAAAATTACCTATACAACGTCCGTCATAGATTTAGGAAGTTTACGCAAGCATGAGATCTTTTTGGGTATGGCCGGAAAAGATTTAAGATTGTGGCGACGTTGTCTGGCCATTGTAGCATGAAGCATATGCATACCATGAAGATCGGGTCATCAACAGTCTGCAGATGGTGCAAAGACAAGGATGAGACACCTAAGGATATTACAATCCCCAAAAACACATAAATGTGAAATAGAGGCCAAGTTCCTGCTCCCACAAAGAAACACTCCCTTCCTCAAAAATATCCCCTCCTAAAACCCCCCAAAAACGCCTTAGCATTCTACACTCCAAAAAAGTAGTATGAGTTGGTGTATTAATTCAACCAAAAATATTTGCCAATACAAGAGATGATACAAGAAAGAAATGTCCAAGTTCATTACTTGGAAGACCTCATAGTTACTTACTAAGAACAGTAAAGACACTTCAACTGACCTTTAAAAACACCAATAAAAATACTTATATCCAGTTACTAAAATATCACTTTCCTCAACCAGGTATATTCTTAAACTTGGCAATGTTTAGTTTTTCTCTAAAGATAATTTCGGCACAAAAAAAAACATTGCCAAGTTTAAGAATATACCTGGTTGAGGAAAGTGATATTTTAGTAACTGGATATAAGTATTTTTATTGGTGTTTTTAAAGGTCAGTTGAAGTGTCTTTACTGTTCTTAGTAAGTAACTATGAGGTCTTCCAAGTAATGAACTTGGACATTTCTTTCTTGTATCATCTCTTGTATTGGCAAATATTTTTGGTTGAATTAATACACCAACTCATACTACTTTTTTGGAGTTTAGAATGCTAAGGCGTTTTGGGGGGGTTTTAGGAGGGGATATTTTTGAGGAAGGGAGTGTTTCTTTGTGGGAGCAGGAACTTGGCCTCTATTTCACATTTATGTGTTTTTGGGATCTCATTACTTTTTTCTAAGTATTAAATAGAATTTAGTTGCCGCATACCTACTGGCTTTTGTACTTCTTATAAAACCAGGGTCCTTGGATTCTGCATAAGGAACAAGCATTCCCCGGACCAAGGCCTACCTGTGTGCCAAGTTTGGTCAAAATCGGTCAAATGGTGAGAATTTGTGTAAGGAACAAACATGCAGACAGACAGCTGGTAGACGATTTTGACTAGCCTATGACACTACCCGGATAAAGACCGACATGTGTGTCAAATTTTGTCAAACGGTGTGTATTTCTATAAGGAACAAACAGACAGACAAACAGCTAATAGACAATTTAACCTAGCCTATGATTCTCCCCGTATCAAGACCCATCTGTGTCCCAAGTTTGGTCAAAATCGGTCAAACGGTACGGATTTGTAAGAGGAACAAACATACAGACAGACAGCTGGTATAAGATTTTTACCGAGCCTATATGCGCCTTATTGTTTCTTAAAACATCAAATATAGGTTCTTCATACCGAGACAATTCATTTGATACCCCACATCATGGGTTTCGGACGAAATGATGGGTTTCCAAAGAAAGTACAAAACTGGAACGCCCTCGCCCCGAAAGCGGAGTCAAACACAACTTTTCGCGATTTTTCGATTGTTTCCTTTAATAACGTCTTCATGTCTATCTTCATGCAAAATTTCAAGTCTCTAGCATCATGGGAAGTGCCTAATAATTTTGATGAGTCAGTGAGTGAGTGAGTGAGTGAGTGAGTGAGTGAGTCCTATAAATCCCGATTTTCGATCGCTTATATCTCAGAAACTATTCGATGTAGAATTATGAAAATTTCCAGTTCTACTCACATCTAGTAGTATAATACCTGTGTAAAATTTCATAACTTTATCTTTACCTGGTTGAAAGTTATGAGAGGGTAAAAATCGGCTCTAAGACCTCCTGTAATATACACACAGTATGCTTAGGCCGGAACTTGGCCTGGCGCACTACCGTGCGCCTAGATTGAGTGTGTAGCACTGGAAAGTAGGAGATTCCTACATTTTGGATAACTAAACGAAGAAGAAATCAGGCGGTCAACAGAGGTCAGGCAATACTCGAAGTTCAGCATGAGTTTAAGGTAAAGTTGACCATTTTAGGCCTCGCAAAATAGGAAAAAAGGCCGATGATGTGGAGGGTTCGAGTCAGTATCTAATCTAATCTAATCTAAACAAAAATTTCACATAATCAAACATAAGTTAAATACAAAATAATTAGAGTTCACAACAATTAGAGACTCCAGCCGAAGCCTGCTTTCAACAAAGACTTCTTGACATTAATTTGACTGGACGGTCAATTATTTATTTAATTTTCACAAAACGCGGTTATGGAGTCTTCAGCTCCATCATCAGCGCAATCAGAACCTACATCGATACCTCACTAGCACCACGGTACAAAAGAAAGATATTGCCCCAACGTGTCTACACAGTGAGCACAGAACTTCTTCACCATCTGTCAGTTGCCATGTATATCTATATATATAATTTCTCTCATAAGAGTACGATATGGCTTCTACTCTGGGAGAATTATAAGTGGTGGAGGTATGAGGGTACACAGACTGTAAGAGCGTATATTCCGAGAGAGGATAGGGGTGAGGCACTCAGAAGCTTGATTTTGATATTTATTTATTAAGAGTTTCGCAACTTTTGGCGACTTGCTCTTTAACATACATCAAGATATTACAAAATACTTTTTGCACGTTGTATATATAACAAGTCAGTACATTTTATGAGCATAGCTAGTACATTAGTGAGCTAATTAATAATAACAATAACATGTTTTATATAATATATTTCACAATAACAATACGATAATATGATAGATATTAAATAAAGTGTGAAGAGGGGAGAAAAAAAAAAAAAAAAAAAAAAAAAAAAAAAAAAAAAAAAAAAAAAAAAAAAAAAGTGGGGGGGGAGGGTAGAAGAGGTAAGATTATATTGGAGATAGGGCTTTTTATTTAAATGTGGGTTAATTAACTTAATTTCTTAAAAATGTAAATGATTTTATAAAGGCTATTTCGTTCATTATTTTAAATTAACTTTAGGAGGTAAATTGGAGATAAGGCTAGATTTTTGAATATAGGTTAATTGTCTTTAAGTGAGTTAGTATGGTGTTAATATGTGGACTATTTTCGGCAAGTAAGTCGTGTAAGTCATGGGGAATTGTTAGGTAGTCTCGTAATCTGCAGTCAGTAAGTATGTGTTTAACTGTTAATGTCTCGTTACAACATGCGCATACAGGTCTGTCTTGTCGTTCCATTAGATAGGAGTGCGTTAGTAAACTGTGTCCTAAGCGAAGTCTTGTAATAATAACTTGGTCTCGTCTTGTTAGGTTTTCTCTTGACCAGGGTATTATTGTATTTTTTATTTCCCGTAGTTTGCTTTGAGAGTTAGTCCATTCTGTCTGCCAGTCGTTTACTGTCTTACTTTCAGATAGTTTACATAGGTCAGTTGCTGTCATTTTGTTCAGGTCAGGTGTAGGTCTTTGAGTTGCAGTTTTCGCTAGTAAGTCTACTGTAGTGCTCTGTGAAATCCCTTCATGTCCAGGTAACCAAAACATAGTGATATGTCTGTTCTTTGTTTGTAGTTGGAATAATTGTGTAAAAATCTCTATGACAATAGGGTGTGTGCTGTAAATGTTTGTCATTGAGTGTAAGGAGCTTAATGAGTCAGTGCATATTGTTATGTCGTTCGTGTCTGTATCTTCAATGTTTTTGAGTGCTAAAAGGATTGCGTGTAATTCTGCTGTGTAAACAGTAGTGTGATCGGGTAATCTTATGTGATAGGATTCGTTTCTTGTGATGGCGGCAGCACCAGTCCCGTAGTTAGTTTTTGATCCGTCCGTAAATATGTACTGAGTGTTGTTATTTTGCCTGAACAGGGAGTTGAATACGTTTTTGTAGTGTGTCGAAGAAGTTGGGTCTGATTTTTTGTATTTTGTCAGTGTTAAGTCTAGTTTAAGGTTTTTCAGTCGCCATGGAGGTATCTCAGTAATGTTATTTGTGTGAACAGGTGTTTGGAAGAGAGTTAGGTCGCTCTGATTGTCTTCAGTTCGTAATGAGAGTGGCTTTTGCTTAACGTTTCTTTCGGTGTATTTTTCGGAGTATTGGTTATATAAAAACTCAGTGACGCATGGCGTTCCAATAGCTTTGCATTTCAATACGAATTTATTACATATCAATCGACGTCTGTACTGCAGTGGAGGTTCACCAGTTTCGGCACATAAGCTTTCTGCTGGGCTAGATCTAAATGCACCGCTGACAATTCTTAGTGCTGTGTTCTGTATTGTGTCAAGTAGTTTCAAGGTGGTTGGGCTGGCAGAAGAATAAGCTATACATCCGTAATCGAGAAGCGATCTGGTAAAAGACCGGTACAGAGTAAGCATCGTAAATTTGTCAGCTCCCCATTTTGTGCTACTGAGAACTCTTAAAAAATTCAAAGATTTTTTGGATTTTTTAAGGAGCTCTTTCAAATGGGGCAACCACGTTAATTTTTTGTCCAGTGTTAGTCCGAGGAATTTGAGTGTTTCTGTATGTTGAATGTGTGTTTGATGTACTGTAAGGTGGGGGGCTGGAAGATTTCTTTTCCTTGTAAAAACAATATATTTTGTTTTGTCTCTGGAAAACCTGAAACCCGTTTTACCACTCCACTTTTCTAATTCTGTAAGTGTACTTTGTATGTGTTGTTCAGCGGTGTGAATTCGTTTGGATGAGCTGTATATAAGTAGATCGTCAGCATACATGCAAAATTTTACTCCTGGGGTGATACACTGATGGACAGAATTCATAGCAATATTGAATAAGGTTGTGCTCAGAACACCTCCTTGGGGCACTCCATTTTCTTGAACAAAGACATCCGAAAGAGTGGTACCTACCCTCACTCTGAATTTTCTTTGAGATAAATAGTTACTGAGGTACTGCAGTATTTTGCCCTGGACACCCCAATCTACCAGCTGTGATATGATAAGCCTTCTCCATACGGTGTCGTAGGCTTTCTCTAGATCTAGGGAGACGGCTAGCAAAGATTCTTTGTTTAAGAAAGCGTTTAATATGTCGCTTTCTACTTTGGCGATATGGTGCATTGTGGAATGTTGATTTCTAAAACCACACTGGTAGGGTGACAGTAATTTATTTGCTTCTAAAAACCATAACAGTCTTTTATTTACTATCTTTTCGAGTAGTTTGCAACCAGAGTTTGTCAATGAAATCGGACGGTAGCTAGTGGGTAAGTCACCGTCTTTACCTGGTTTTAATATAGGTACCACTATACTCTCATTCCAGAAAAGAGGATAGTTACCACTCTGGAAGATTTCGTTGTAAATGTCTAAAAGGGTTTTGAATGAAATGCTGGGTAAATGTTTAATCATTTCATAAGTAATTCTGTCAGGTCCAGGAGAACTTGAGTGTACAGTAGATAGTGCAAGTCTGAGTTCGTCTACGGTTATTGGGTCATTTAAGGGGTGATCGTAATTGTGGTTTATTGGTATCAATGTATTGTCATTCTGTAATTTGTGTTGCAGGAATTCTGCTGTATAATTATGATTGCTAGATATTGAGGCGAAATGATTCCCTAGGATATTGCTGATGTTTGTCTGGTCGGTTATGATGGAGTTGTTAACTTTGAGTCCAGGTATCGGTGGTTTGTATTTTTTATGTCTTATTTGATTTATTTTAGTCCATATGTCATGTTGTGAAGTGTGTCTGTTAATATTTGATAAAAAGTCCACCCAGCATTTCCTTTTACTATTCCTTATTGTCCATTGTGCTTTTGCTTTTTTATGTTTATAATTTTGGAGGTTTATATCGGATGGATTTCTATTGAATAAATTGAGTGCTTTCCTTCTATCCTTCACGGCCTGCCTACATTCATCATTCCACCAAGGAACGGGTGGTTTTTTATAGTTTTCTGTTGTTTGTGGAATGGTGAGGTCAGCAGCTGAAATAATTAAATTGTTTAGTTCTTGTATGGTGTTTACTTGTGTGTTTTTAAGTTTGTCTGTTATAATGTCCTTGTATGAGTCCCAATCTGCTTTTTTCGTGTTATACCTTTTAGCAGAATTAAAGCTGGGAGGAGGTGTTGATTGTTTAATGTGGATTGGGAAGTGATCGCTACCGTGAGGATCTCGATCCACATCCCATGTGAAGCGAGTGTATAATGACGGGGTGCATAATGACACGTCTATGTGTGATAGTGTACCTGTTCTTGTGCATAAGTGTGTTGGTCTGTCAGTGTTAAGGGATAGCAAGTCAAATTGTTCGAATATGTGTTGAAGTTGTGTCCCTTTGCTATTATTTCTGGATGAATGCCACATAAGGCTTAAGGCGTTCATATCTCCTAAAAATAGCAAAGGACTTGGTAACTGACTGAGTAGATTCCGTATTTCCTGAGTATCTAATGGTTCGTTAGGTGGAAGATAAACAGAACAGACCGTGAGACGAGAAGGGAGATGAACTGAGACAGCTACCGCCTGAAGAGTAGTTCTCAATGAAATAGCTTCACTGTGAATGCTATCAGCTACGAATATTCCTACTCCACCACATGCCCTACCACCCAGGGAGTAATCTCTTCTATAGAGTTTGTAGCCATGTAAGCTGGCAGTCTTACCGGGTTGTAAGTGTGTTTCCTGTAAAGCCAGGATTTCTATTTGGTTACAGTGTAAAAGAGACCTCAGATCACCTAAATGCCTGAAAAATCCGTTTATGTTCCATTGCAGTACAGACATGAGAGTATATATGTTTGAATTGGAAAACTCTAAGATTCTGCAGCGAAAGATTGTGATTTATGGCCAAAAATGAGACTGAATCGCTTTGGTTTGGGTAATTAATTGAGAAGAGTGCAGAAATATGGTTATTTCCGTATGGCCTGATTAGGGCAGATAGATTTACTCTTAAAAAGGAGATAAAGGGAGAGCTATTGATTGGTCTTTGATAGATCATACTAAAAAGGAAGGGGGTTTTAAGACGAAGAGTGAGAAAAGAGAAAAAACAAAAAGAAAATAAATAAAAAATAAAATGAATAAATAAATTAAAATACATAAGTACATTAAGTTTACCGTCTTTTAGGCCTATCATACTCTATTTTTTTTCCCTTGTGTCCTTTCCTGGGGGTTCTGATGGTATTTCCACTTCGAATTTCTTCCTCTTCTTCTTCTTCTTCATTTTCTGCTTCTCTATGTGTGTCTTTCCGAAGATTTGTTGAGGATGGCTTTTTCTTTTCTGTCTTCGTCTTGTCAAACTCTCGTTCTATTGGCTGAGGTTCTTGTGTTTTCTTCTTCTCGTCGTCTGGTTTCGTTTGAAGTTCTGGGGGCGAGGTATTTTCTTTATTTGCTATGTGATTAGTGATGAGGTTTTCTAGTAATTCAATTCTTTGAGTCATCAGCATCATCATATGGGTTAAGATTTTGATTTCGTCTGATTTGGCGGGATTTTCGGCGGCTACATGGGCGTAAGATTCTTTCCCGATTACGATTTTTTTCGCTTCCTTGTAATTGAGTTTCTGAAGCGCCATGATCTTCTTGATTTCGAATTCCTGTGCGTAAATTGGACAGTATTTAACAGAAGTTCGATGGTCACCATCGCATAGGACGCACTTTGTTGTTGTGCATTCGTTTTCGTGCAGCGGTTGAGCACATTTTCTGCAAACGGGGTCCTTTTTACATGTAGCCTTATGGTGCCCAAGACATCCGCATCTGTAGCATATTAGAGGCGGAGGTACATAAAGTCGGAGAGGTACTGCTATGTATCCGATATAGATCCTCTCCGGGAGTCTAGAGGTACCGAAAGTCGCAATAAATAGAGAGGAGGTGTTATTTCCAATTCTTTTTATTTTTAGCACGTTTTGCTCCGACACTTCCTTGTGGATTTCTTCTTCGGTAAATCCACGTAGATCACTACAATAGAACACGCCTTTTGATTGATTCAGGGTTCTATGAGGAAGGACGCTAATTCTGACGTTTTGGAAGGTTTTAGCGGCTAAAAGTTGTTCGCAGATGCGAGGATTTGTACAGTGCACGAATAGGCTGCCGCTTTTTTTTAATTTCTTGACACTGATCTCTTTTGAAAAAGAAGAAATCCACTTGTTGGTCTGGAAGGGGCTTACATCGTTAAATGTTTTCCCGTTTTCTTCAATTTTTATAATTAAATACTGTGGAGTTATTTTTCCCCGACAGTTAGGTTCTGGGCTGTAACGCACATTTTCTTCGAAATTCTCCATAGTTTTAAACTATTTAAATTGCAGAAATGTTGTTGGGTACAGGAGGATCGTAAACCGATTTAAGGTGCAATAAAATATTACCTGGAAAGAATTCCTCAGCAGGTGTGGGTACCTTTCTGGCGAGTACAAAGGAGGGTCACTTTGGGCCACCGAGCTTGCACCGGATTAGTGTTGACCTACTTAAGACACTTAAGCCTTCAATGAAGCCGCTTCTTCTTGACCAAAGCTGGCACCAGACTGTCCAAACACAAACAAACAAAGGCACACAGGTACACGGCTTAAAACGGATCCAGGAGAGATGTTCACCCGACCAAGTCTAGACCTGAACTGGCAGAAGCTTGAAGGACTTGTGAAGTACAGTACTCGGCAGCCATGATAAGAGTGGCTGCCATCTTTAGTATTCTAGGGGTTGTAAAGTCTTATGTACACTCACTATGTCTAACAGGGGTTGAAGCCCGCTAAAATGTAACATTTCTTACTTTACTGTTAATTACAGAAACGATTAATTAAAAATTACATTTCACTGAAGGTGCTTGAGATGAGCAAGGCTATCTTTAGTATTCTAGGGGTTGCAAAGTCTTATGTATACTCACTATGTCTAACAGGGGTTGAAGCCCGCTAAAATGTAACATTTCTTACATTACTGTTAATTAAAGAAACGATTAATTAAAAATTACATTTCACTGAAGGTGCTTGAGCAAGGCTACGATTAACTTGATTATTTTTCAATTTATAACATTTTAATGGACGGTAGAAAGCCAAAAGGACAGTCATGATCCTCTTAGGTTATAAAACCACACACGATCTTAAATTCTGCCGTTAATTCCTAAAATAAATAAATATATTTACTAAAATATGGGCGAATTAATGGAATCAAAAGGATGAAATCAAAAAGGTGTGTTTGTCTAAGTATATTTGAGCATAGTCATTTTTTTATGTTATATAATTTGTGTTTATTAGTTTTAAAATTGTCTTTTTCTATATTTGTATCTATATACAGGGCGCCCCCCAAAAAAACAGAAAATCGGAAATCGATGCAGGATGCAAAAAGAAAGAAAAAAAAACGTTGGCATATATCTCTTTTTACCTTCGTTACCGAGAAAACACGCAAAAAAAATGAAACACGATTTTGAAAAGGCATTCTTTCATAATGCCTATATAAAAATCAATAAATTTATATGTTTTATCTTCCACCCTCTCTGCACAACCCATCTCCAACCACGATAGCAACAACAAAAAAAGATTTCAATTCTTAATAAATAAACATTTTTAATTATTAAAAAAAAAATTAATATTGGACGCATACTGAATTATAAAATAACAATTTCTTCATCTAAAAATTCTCAATAATCAATTTAAAAACTGTTCAAAGTTTTAAACCCTTGCAGCAATACAGGCATCACATCGCACATAGACAAACTTGATAGCATTTGTGCATTGCTTTACTGTATTATATTCCCAGGCCCATCTGATGGGACGGATGAGGTACTGCCTTTAGACCAAATCTTTAACCCTTAATTAGTGGCGTGCTTTTTCTTCCATAACTAATGGTGTCGGGGCTCCAGTGAAACAAACTTTCAATTGATTTTTTTGGGGTAAAGTAATTTAAATAAATAATAATAAACAATAATATTTATTGAAATACAAAGATTTCAAAGGGCAAAGGTCGAATAAACAAATACATTCGGGTCAATATGACCCGACGCCACTAATTAAGGGTTAATGTGTCGCGATGCGTAGAAATTCAAGAGCGTGAGGCCTGAAGATCGAGCCGGCCAAGATACCGGCCCACCAGGTCCTATCCAACGCCATGGATAGTTAATGGGTGGTGTGATTAAAACGAAGTGTCTACCTAGTAGAGACTACGGAGTAGTTTTAGCTTCAACTCAGATTGATGTGATTAAAGAAAGGCTACCACTCCGTAGTTACAACTACCCTAGATGGAGTGGTAGCTGGAAAACTGAAGCTACAACCAGGGGTAGATACAACTACCCTGTAGTAGTGGCTGTCTTCCATGATGGAACCTCTCGACCCATTCCTATCCATACAGGTTTTAGTTCCTGTTTTCATTAGTACTCTTCCTTGTCAGTCTCTGCTAGGCACATATTCATTCTTGTCCTTGAGCAGTAGTTAAGTTGTCCAAAATGTAATCTTCATCTGAAGGTGAAATATTAACTGATAAGAAACCTCTAGATAGAGATTTGTCGTATAAAAAATTATATTGATTAAATAAACAAAATGAGTAATGTACAACTTGATTTATTACAAAAATTATATTGAATCAAAGATACTAATTAATTAGGCGTTAGGCATTCTGATAATTTTAAGATAAAAAGGCTAACATTTTATTTCGCTTTTCTTCTCCACGAACTTTTGATGCAACAGGTCAAGTTCCTCAAAATTTAAAGGGTCTTCAAGATTTTTAGCTATATTATATGCAGTACAGCATAGCTCATTACTAGTTTTGGTATTCTTTCAACTGATAAATTTACATAATTGCCAAGAATTGAGAACCATTGTTTCAGTAGCCTAAAACACGTTCTATATCCACAGCCCCCCCCCCACGAAATTTAATTTGATTTAATCGGTAATAATGCGTCAAAAATTAATTTAATAATATCACTTAGTCCATAAAAAATAAATTTGTTTGTGTGAAAAATAACCCCAAACTCCTCGTTAGCCAAAAATTATTTCCTAGATAAGTCCCGGCACCAAAGTAATAATTAAAATAGTAATAATCCTGATCTTAAAGAATAGTTGACAAAGTGAAGTCTGTTCCTCCTGAGACTTCAAGAAAACGAAGATATAACTACACCTAGGTAGTTGTAGCTTCTCTTTTATCGCACCAAGAATGAAGTTGTAACTAGCTCTCCGGGAAAACCGAGATATATTATCTACAGGGGGTAATTGTAGTACCGGTTTAATCACACCAAAGGTAGTTACAACTTCGAAATAGTGAAGTGGTAGCATCAACTCCGTTTTAATCACACCACCCAATGTCTAACCAATTTCGGACGGCACTCCCGTAATGGGCCTGACGTAACGCTGGTTACTGAATTTTACTACAATGTGATTTTTCTATTTTGTAACCATAACTGATCACCAACAATCATTTTTAAGTATCATTCATGAACAAATAACATACCATAGTAACATTATAAATTAATGTCACTGATACCGCCTAGTTATCAGGCCACTAGAATCTCAGCGAATATTTTCGAGAAGAAGTTTGAAATCTCCACTTCGAAACTTGACCCCCTTAAAAAATTCTTCTCAAGACTTTCTCGTCCAATTAATGAGGAAGATCTAAGGAATTTTCCCTAATTACACCGGCTAATGGAATAATTAAACTTGGACCGCCTTCAATGGCGCCTCATCTTCTTCATCTTAAGCAGATATAACGGCCTAAATCTCGCCCATTTTCCAAAATGTTCTTTCGAAACTTTTCTAACGGCATTGTTTCAAAGAAATTAACGTCCTCTTCAATATCTCACTTTCGTTAATGTTTCTAATTTCGCCTGATGACCGGAGATGATTTTAGCTTTAAACGAAAAACGTCTAGAAAAAGTTAGTCCATTCAACTCGTTCTTTTTTTTTTCCTCCTTCAAACTTTGAAATTACTGAAGTTTCAGCTTATTTCATTTTCTGAAGTTTAAAGATTTCTCGAACAATCCTTTCTATCGACAGATAAATTCACTTTAAGCTGTTAGTAATCGTCAAAAAAGCAATATTCTTAGAAACTATAGAAAGGAAAAAGAATTACTGTATTTAAACTTTCGGTTGTGGTCTTTTCAGTCCTGAATTAATGTAATTAACCCTTGGTAACTAACCTCGGGTCAAATTGACCCGAGGCTTCTTTAAAGAATATATATTATATTAATATGATAAATTTGATTATTCTAAGACTTATGTAATCTGTTTTTTTTAGTTTCCTTTTGCTGTCCAAATATTTATTTACAGTATTTTTATTATTATTATAGTAATAAATAACTGTTTGACCCGAGGCTAGTGCGAGCGTAACACAATAAATCGGTAGTGAGCCGAGGTTAGTACGAGTGTGGTGGCTGAGGGAAGAGTGACCCGTGGTTAGTGGGAGTGGTACAAGACTGCAGCTAACATTTCTGCTAGAACACTCACTGTCCCTGCACCAGGCAATACACAGACACATAAAACAAGTCCAAAAAAACTTTAAGAATGTCAAATTTGCTTTAGGAACCGATAAATGGAATTAGAAGGACCCATTGGTTTACTAATTTTAGCAGGAATGTATAAATGTGCTCCTCTAATTATATGGAACTGTGGGGATCCGTCTGTTCGGGGGGCCAAAATATAACCACTCATAACTGGTATACAAGTGTTGCACTAGCCAACCCATTATAGGGGAAAATTGACTCTAGTCCGGACACTCCGGAAAAATAACCCATAGGTCCCCATATAGTTCCTACCCACAAAGATCGGGAAGTGAGATCGAGATCCAGTTTATTTGTGTTCACTAAACACCTCACTCTTACTTCATATTTTAGCAAGAAAAGAAAGGCTGTATTTTTGCTATCCTCACTTCACCCTGAACCGATATTAGATTCTGAAAATAAAAACAAATCAGAGATTATTCTGGCCTATAATGCAACTAAGGGTGGGGTTGATTCAAATGAACAAATTTGCAGCAATTATAACATAGGAATAAGGACATGTGGGTGGCCAATGGCCCTATTTTTCCACTTCATAAATGTCACTGGGATAAATTCATATTTTATTTTCAAACACAATAATGCACATGTACTTGACAATAATACAGAAGGAGGGACTACCTCAAAAATCTTGGCCACAGTCTAACTTTAAGTCATATCATAAAAATGTCTCAAAACGTTCGTGTTAACAGAAGTTTAAAAATAAGTTTAAATATATATCTGAAGGAAAAAGGTTTATTAATAATTGATGCTGCAGAAACTTCTCAAGACAATGCTACCAATCCCATCGGAAGAGGGAAAAGGACGCTATGTGTTCTCTGCTCCATTTCAAAGTCTAAACAATTTGTGTAAAATTTGGCAAATTTATTTGTATAAAACATTTAGAATATGTATGCCACAGTTGTTCCAAGAATTAAATGTAGTTTATTAATTATCAAAATGCAAAAATTAGAGTGGTAAAATTTAATTACCATTTTTCCCCAAAAATTTGAGTGGTGTTACTTATCTATAAAACAACATTTTTATTCAATTTAATTTTTGGAAATTTATTTTTGTGGTAAAATATATAATATTTACCATGTAAAAATTATAAGATTTCCATTTTTTATTGCATTCTTGTAATTATTTCATATTTTTCAAGTTACGGGTCAATATGACCCGAGGTTAGTGTGAGTGTTATAAAGTAAAGGTTAGTAACCAAGTGTTAATAACAACATATTGAATCGTATATTGGAAAAAAATTGACAGCAGTATACAAAATCATTGTAGATTCCGAATTTGTATACCGAATATAGGTTACAAGTGTATTTACGACAAATTATAACACATAATAAAGCAAGTGTGCGAACTCGGATCCGATGCTGTAGGGGTATCTAATTTTATCTGACACTAGCGAGATAGTGTGGTCAATACTATGCTCCGACCGCCTGATGTTCTCCTTTGCAAAAAATAGTATACTTAATTTTTATTTTATTTTTACACTTACCAGTGATTAACTTAGTAAAAATGTGAGTACCAAATCGTGAAAAAATGAAATAAATTAAAAGCTATTTTCGGCAAGACCATTGAAGTGAAAGATTTACTTTTTCTCGATTAAGTTTTCTTATAAGTTCCAAGAGAATAATCATTTATTTTCGAAAACTTTTCCAAGTTTAAAGTATTTGGGAAAGATGTTCGGCTGACGGGATCCTAGATATTGGACTTTTTATCTTCGCCTCATTTCACAGGTGGAATTCAATTAACACACAAATGAAAAAGTTTTCACTAGAAAATTGGTTCTACTTTGAAGAATGCTTTAAATAAACGGATTCCAGGTTGGAAGCTTAAACACCCCCCAGGACAAGAAGGTTAGACTAACCCGTGGAATGTCGGGAGCGATGTAATGGGACAGCCCGTCACTTCGGAGGAGAGGGGTTCCCCGACCATCGGCTGAATTTAAATCTGCACCCCATCGTTCTTGGCGACACCCCGACGGAATTCAATCTACCGCCTAGACCCAGATAGGGGCGCACTATCAGGGGAGGTGTAGATAGTCCAAGCCATTCGGGGGGAGGGGGCGAAAAAAGGGACTCGCACTCTACACAACAAGACACACACATAGACGGACGCACACGAATACACTACCACCGACAAGCCCTTAAGATAGTGTGAAGTATTGCTTAGGCGATAAGTAGGACCAGCTTCGGGGAGTCGGTTAAGTGTTTTCGATCGCGGCTTCGTTTCGGTTAAGGAGATTAAAGTCTAGATGGGTTATTGTGAGATACTCCAGGCCGTGTGTCAGCAAGCAAGGGTCCATTGTGTTGCAGATAATGTAATCTCAAAAGCGATTTATCTTTTTAATGGTACATTTCAATTTATTTTTGCACTATTAAACCACCAACATGAAACCATAAATCTTATTTTATTATTATAGACAGACAGTTCTATTATTTTTCTATTAAAATTTGTAATAGAGTAAACCCAAACTTCTAAATGGACCTAATTTGCTCTTCTTTTATTATTTTAAACACATGTTCCTTATTATTTGCGCATGTCATCTACCGTGATAAGTTGTAAGGAAGTAAAAATAACGGAACGTAAGGGCATATTTGTAAATGGGCATATATAGAAAATAATTTCGGAGGGGGCTGGGAAAATTTCGGGGGGGGGGGGCTGAGACCATTTCCGGTGTATGGAATACTAACAATTTAGATCTTGGAAGAGTTTTAGCCAAGTAAAACGCTGTTACACCCAAAATGGAATATTGTTTATGAACTAAATGATCTTATTTAATTTATTTTTAGGGATTTTATGAAATTTTTACCGATTAACTTAAAATTTCGGGGGGGGGGGGCTGCAGCCCCCTCAGCCCCCCCCCCTTATATACGCCCATTCATTTGTAATATAGTATCGGAGTAAACCCCCACTCCGAGTAAATTGTGTCCGAGGTTAGTTAACCCTCCTCTATGGAGGACCTCTCATTAAAAAAGCCCGACTCGCTTAGCGCGGTTCCCTACATCTCGAAGAAATGGAATAGATTAGGCATCAAAAATCACAGGAAACTGACAGTAGCCAACTTACACTGAATTATACGGATAATTCTTAATCCTCATTCTTGAGGAAGTCTGAATAAGTCAATACGATTGTGTATTCAAAACATACTCACTCTTCGACTACTGCACAGAAGGCTCTATTTCGAACCAAAAATTCGTTGTCATTTTAAGTTTCTTTTGTTTTACTAGCAAATTCATTTTACTGTTATAATCAACTGTAAATATGTGCTTCATGGCAAATAAAATTCCATTCTCTCGAGGGTAAAATCTTTCTATAAAATAATAAATAACGATAACATCAGTTATAGGCTATGAGGAAGGTTATATAGATAGAAGAATTAAAAACAAACTTATGTATAAGCCATCATGATTAGCCACTGCCATCATGATAACCACAGCCACTCCAAACTTATTACCAATATCTTTCACTGTTTCTTGGCTTATTTTGCTAAAATACTAATTTCACTGATAAATGCAATTTAAAACAAAAAACAACCAATTAAAAAGTGAGATAAGCAAAGACAAAACGTTCAAAACAACAAAACAAACACTTTTTAAGTTTTAAGCGCTTATATCTCTGATTGACGTTGCCCCATCGAATTTTTCTTCTGAACCTTTTTTGTAGAGAATTTATTAATCATTCGAATGGTTACCTTCCACATACCACGATTTCCGAACCGTTATCGAGGTATTTACGAAAAATGTGACTGACGATCCGAAACTTTTTCATGTCTATTAATAAAATATTTTTTTCGCATACTTCCTTAAGTCCAAATATAACCAAAATTTAAAAATCTTAGTTGGGATTAATTTCCAATATGTAGAAAATATTTCAATTGAATCCCGCGATTCTAAGTACCCACAAAAAAATAATGACTTACAAAAACATTGATTCCACTTTTCACAAAAACGGTTACAGATATCGCCTTAAAAATTGTTTCATTCGTTTTCCTATGTTAAGAAACCTATTAAAGAAGTACCTGCAAGCATATAAACTCAAAAACGTAAGCGTTACGATTTTTTTGCGCGAATTTCGCCCCAAACACTATCTTCCAGTGGGCGGATTCTGCTGGTTAACGAACTTGACCTTTCAAATTAGAAACCAATTCAAATTATACCAAATTTCATCAAAATCGGGCCATTTTTGAGCTTGCTAGAGCGTTAACAGACAAGCATATATATATATATATATATATATATATATATATATATATACATTTATTTATTTTCATAAATATGGCAAAGGTCCAAATAATAGTACTCCAGATTCTTGCACTATTTTATTTTTGATACGCCCTACATGTTTCGTGGCCTTATGCCACCTCCTCAGGGGCCACTAAATCCTAAAAACATTTTTTACAAATTTTTAATGCCTTATTTTAGTAAATTTAATAATAATTATACATCGAGTAACATTAAAATTCCTATACTAACCCCTAAACTTTATATGTAAAATATAATAATAAAATATATATTTAAATGCGTAATCGTTTAGAATTATAAATATTAAAGAGCGTTCTTTCTACAAAGAAAAGGTGTTATTGACCTTAAGGGTTCTTTTGTTGTAAACTTAAATATTGAAATTTGTCAGACCCAACGATGATGAAGTTTTAATACAAACAATTCGTTCCAGGCGGCGAAATTTTTTTTTTTTTGGTTCACACTAACTTTTCTCGCATTGTCTCGGATTCAGATACTGTTATCTACCAACGCCTGCAGCGACATTCCTTGCCTTCGAGATCGAAATCTCCAAGACGAAAGTTTTGGAACCATGCACTGTACATTCACTCATGCTTCTTTTGTCCCAAACAACATTTACGTTACGAGCAGTTTGAGTCACACTTTGACCATGACGGAAGTATTGTTTTGACATTGAGCATTTCAGAGGTCCTTACTTATAGATAATGTGACACAAACTAAAGTAATATTTGGGGGAAAACTATATTTATAACCATTGTTACACAATGGTTATAGTATCCATGTGCCCTAGAAGTCATGGGGTCTAAGTGACATTTTCAAAAAAAGAAAGTGAGTTACATACAGGAATGGATTGTAAACCCAGTAATTTTGTGGGTGGTAAAGTGATCCAAGTGATTTTCTTGACAGTTAATGTGACCTAGGTTGTGTTCATTAGAGTATTGTCACTTTTGTAATGTTAAGTCCAAATTAAGGGGTCTATGTGCGGATTTACCAATTATTTTTCATATTAATCATAAACCGGATGATGTACCTATTATGTATCATCGATAATAAACAGCTAAGGACCTGAGGATTCTTGTGGTATGATCGGAACTGTAAAAATCTAGTTTTTGCTATTACCAAATATGTTAAACTTTGACTCCATTTTCCTCCTGTATATTGAGTTTGTTACTTATACCCTTTGAACTCTGAGGTCCTCGTTTATAATCCATTAATTAGAGTTTGGATAATCTTTGTTTACTTCGCATGCACTTGCCTAAACTTTCAAAACCTGCATTATTTTTTCAATAATTAGCAGACCGACGAACAGTGCAGCTAAATGACATTTCGTGTTTCATTAAAGGCTACAGCATCCAAATCTTAACCGATTTCAATGCATTTTTCTTAAAACAACTTCTTCCAGCGTGATTATCGTTTTTTCGCCTGTTTATTAAACTAGGTGTAAATAATTTACAAACTTTTACAATTGAACATAAAACAATATTTTATTTTTCATCTAACTTAATATCAGCTCTGATATCGTTGAAATTAAACATTCAAATCCTGATTAGACTTGGGAAAAATTAGACTGACATCTTCAAAACGTAAATTTATCTTAATTCAACAATCTCGGGGGTCTCCCGTGGTCTAGTGGCTAGCGCGCTGGATTCATAAGCGGGAGATGGTGGGTTCGATCCCCACCGGCGACAGGAATTTTCTCATCTCAGGGCTCGCTGAGAGAATTCCTGGTTGCACCCTGGAGGCCCGGCGCTAATAGCCAAGATTTGTCGATGCGCCGTAAAAAAAAAAAAAAAAAAAAAAAAAAAAAAAAAAAAAAAAAAAAAAAAAACAATCTACTATATATTTGTCAAATACCACTCACTGACTGACTCACTCACTCACTCACTCACTGACCTATCATCCCCCAGCCGAAACCACTCGACAGAAAATTTTGAAATTTTGGATGGACACTTCCTATGTAACGTAGACACTCGCTAAGAAAGGATTTTTTGATATTCGAATTTTTAGAGGGGTTTAAAGTTTTAGTTGGTTAGAGGATGCAAGCCTAGGCAGCATGCGTTGCTAGGACGATAACAAAACAGCTGTTACCGTACTGTATCTATTTCATAGTATTATTTTTAATTGAGGTTAATTTCAACTATGATGGCTATAGAGTTTACGCTATGAGGGACAAAATCACCATTTTAATTGCGGTACATTTCAATTTGTCCCCCATAGAGTTTTCACTATACTTGGTGATGGTCCATCCGAGGTAATAATATCCCGAACCCTTGCACAGCCTCCTCTCCCATCAGCATCCCCAGTTAGAACACCTCTGGGTCATGCTCGCAAATATATTGGGTGTTTCCAAATGACACATGAGAAACATAAATTTTAACATACTTTTATTATTGACCACGAAATTTAACCTGTATTGATTACACTGCTGTTACTGGTAACCATGGGCGTATATCGGAAAACATTTCGAGGAGGCTGGGAAATTTTCGGGGGGGGGGGGGGGGGTGGGCTGGGACCATTTCTGTGGTATGGAATACAAACAGCTTAGAACTTCGAATAGTTTTATGCAACAAAAACGCTATTACACGTAAAATAAAATATTTTGTATGAACTAAATGATCTTATTTAATTTATTTTTAAGGGTTTTAGGACACATTTTTACCATCAAATCAAAATGTCGGAGGGGGGGGGGCTGCAGACCCCTCGGCCCCTCCTTCTTAAATACGCCCATGCTGGTAATATAGTATGACGGAAACCGTGCTATAATAAACTGCAAAAAATTATGTAATAGCGTTAATTTTGCTGATACATTATTTAACGCAATTAAATAACTACTTATCTGCCGTGACGAAGCACGGGGATTCGGCTAGTAAGGAATAATAGATTTTTGAACGATTTGAAAATATATTTTGATTTTTTCGTTGTCTAATCAGGATTTGAATGTTCAATTTAAGCTGTATTTCACTAAATTGAAGTGTAACTAAAATCAGGCTAGACAAAGTAGTTTTAGAAGAAATCCATTGAAATTGGTAACGATTTAGAGGAGACTGTAACCTTTTTTTGAAACACGAAATGTCGTTTGGCCCCACTGTGCGACACTTCTACTGGTTGTGTTCTGATGAATGGTGTGGTATTGATTTTGGTTTCTCAATGTGAGTAGTACTATAACCGTTCTAACATGTACTAGCATTTAACACCTTAAGCGAAGCACAATGTTAGCCTATGTTTGGCCTGGGTTATTGGATTGATTCGGCTTGGTATCGGACATTGTCAGAACACAGATCAATATACGGCTGCAATATCCATTGAACAGGATAACACCCCCGACAGAACAGTGTTCCGTATAATAGCTATGTGTCCATTACTAACTACCTAATCATCTGTAGCATTTCTACCTTAATGGATCTCTGTTTTAGCTCATAGCCTTCTTGATCAGATCACGTCCGGACAGTTACTCTCGTATCGCTGCTCCTCAGTTAGTTCCGACGAGTATTCGATCCTTCTTCTCAAATTAAAAAGGAACTTCTTTCTGAAGGGTAAGATTATTTTTTAGTGCTCCGTAAATAAATCGGACTATTTTTACTTCGTTACAAAATCCCAACAACTAAATACTAGGTTCTCACAGCTCCAAATCAAATCCAGCCTCAGAAGCATTAAATTTTTTCAATTGACAAATATTTAATCGTCAATATTTAGAAAGGGTGGCAAAAAGTGCCATTGCGTTAATTGTCCTGTCAAATGTGGATGATCCATTAAAAATTTAAAAAAACTCCTAATTAAAAAAAAAAATGTTTGCATACAATCCGTGAATTGTTCTATTCTTTTATTCTTCGTAGTTCTCACTTTTAAGAGTATTAACTTCTAAAAAAAACGGTATATATATATATATATATATATATATATATATATATATATATATATATATATAAATCAGTCCCGTACCTTTCTAGGTTGGGTGATCCTTTTCTGAAACTCCGAGTTGAGCCCTCAAGGGTACTAGAAGGTAAAATCTGTAGTGAGCGCTCGGGTTTTCCCCCAGAAGACTTACAGAGTAATCAGCCACTTTTTAGCAGTTTCTTTCTTTATGGACTTAAAAGCTTCCTTAACTTCTGAAAAATGATATCCACGACTGTTTATGTGGCAAAACAGTTTTTAAATGTGCCAAACATTCGATTTTTCTACTAAAGTCCGATTTTTCTAATAAAGTCCAAAGTTGGTCAAAGTTGATTTTCTCAAAACTACATTTTTCAAAGCGGGTGATACTCTTGCGTCTTTCATTTTCACCAGATCAACTTCAAATTATAACTACAGTTTCCTAATAAGATTTGCTATTTATTTACCATCTCTACTATACTTCTTATAAACTCTACTTACCTTCTTCACTCAAAGCAATTTATTTTTTGTTCTTGATTAAAAATTGCCGGGGGCGAGGTTAGCTCAGTGGTAGAGCACTGGAGTAATAAGCTGGAGGCCTGAGTTCAAATCCCGAGCAAGCACTAAAGATTTTTTCTTCTAGTGTCTTGGTCAATGGGTTGAATTCGGCCTCCCTGACCGTCCCTAGGCCAACCCAGCCTTCAATTTAATTTAATAATGGCTACCTTGGGTGCTAATGACTCCAGCAGTCGAAGCAGCCAAGGGGAAAATCAGGCGGCCGGAGCATAGTACTGCCACACTATCTCCCTAGTGTGCCGTATGGTCATGAATCAGATACCTCTATAGTATCTGCCCCTCAGGCCCCCCGTGGCCTGTTACGAGACTGATTTTTTTTAATAATAACCGCCCTAAAAAGAGGGTTTCCGTTCGTCACATACAGCACCGCCATTTTTTTTTTTTGAAGAGATTCAACTTCCTTTTTGGATACTTTAAAATACCATACAATACTTATGACATAAAGAACTGAAAAATATTGATTTATTTTTGAATGATAAATTGGAAAAATTACTTTGATTTTGATTACACAAGGTAATATTACCCTTTAAGATGGCTTAGTTCCTGTAAGTCGGGCTTTTTAAATTTCAGAGCCTCATGGAAATTTCATTTAGTTGAAATAAAAGAAAAACCCCAAAGATCATATTTTACTCAACGCAATTACTTGCTCTTGAGGTTTTACCAGACAGACCGAGTTCATAACCTGCCTTTCTCCATTAAAGGTATACACAAGGATGGGCGTTGGGTCGTGTTTTACGCCAGACCGTAGCCACCCTAACGGCGGTGACATTTCCAGCGCGTCAGGCTCCTCGCGAAATGTCTGTGGGCCCTTCAAATGCCTTCTGTAATATTTACGTATCTTCTCGTTTTATTCCCCTCCACTCCGGGCTTTTTTTAAATATGTTTTCCCCTCGTAAAGATATGTCTCTTAAAGCGTCTTGTGAGTCCTCTCTGACTTTGATGACTCATAACTCCCTTTGTTTTAATAGTAAAGGAAAAAAAAATATGTCTCCCACGCAGGAGCAGCGTAAACTGTATAATTAAACATATAATCACACTAACGGGCATGAGCATTAACGATTAGGGTGGGCCGAAAAAGCTCATTTTTTTATTTCGAACTTTTAATTGTAGTTAATAGTTTATGGAGACAAAAATCGGTTGACATCTTTCGTTCGCGCATTGACTTTGAAATTTGCCAAAATATGAAAAACTTCCTCATATAGTGCTTTGTGTTTTAATTTGGTTTAGATTAGTTGATATCATTCAGTCGCGCATAGGGCCTAAAATTTCGCATTTTTAAGGCTTATTATAACTTTTTTTTCGTTTTTAACGGCCCATCAACTATTTGGCTATTAGCGCCGTGCTATCTACAGGTTGCCACCCTTTTATTATGCCAACAGCACGTGGTCGGTACCCATTCAGGTTCTGAGCACGCCCGGCGTTGCTTAACTTCGGTGTTCTACGGGAACCGGTGTATTCAACGTGGCTACGGCCGTTGGCTTTAAGAGTTATTTTATGTATCTTTATTATACTTTCATTTTTTTTTAAACACAATAGTTACCGTATTTTTTTATTTTTTGAACATTATAACATTGTGTTTTATTATCGTGTAAATAAATTAACAAATTTCAGACGCAGAATGACGACAATGCTACAGAAAAACTGGACCTGAAAAAAGATAGTTAGGCCTTATGATGGGCAATAACAGTTATAATGGGCATGGTACATTTCCACTTGCACTATATTTAAAAAGCTTCAATATTTAAGTTAGAGAATAGTTTTTAACAATAAAGTTACGTTTATAAAACTCTTGACAAATGAGGGATGAGTAATGAGTACGAGTAATCACTAATTTTCGACAGTGAAGAGTAATGATTAAAAATTTGATGTATGAGTATTGAGTGATGAGTAATGGTTAAATTATTATTTTATTAAAATAAAATAATGACTCATTCCTTTTACTCGAGTAATTGCCCAACTCTGATTAAAATACGAATGTTTTTAGGCTCTATATGAAGACTTTACAAAATATTATATTGTGAAATCAACTAATTCAAAAATTAAAAAAAAAATAATGGGAAAAAGGAAGTTTTTTAATATTTTCTAAGTCAATGCGCGAACGGAAGATAAAATCTATAAAATTCGCAACTTTTCCGCACTATTTCAACTTCGAAATTAAAAAAAAAGAAAAAAAGAGCTTTTTCGGTCCACCCTATTAACGATATTCCGTTAAAACGGATATCGTTAATGCGGCCTGTTAAGTCGGAAAATACACTGGGGGATTAACGGGTTTACATTAAACTTGCAGCCATAAATAACATGTCAATAGAAATAACAAGACAAACAGTTGTGTTTATTAACACTACAACTAGCGCCAACGGATGGCAGCGGAAAAATTCCCTGGTCATGCGGACTGATTCGCTCTGTCTGTGACGTATTATTTATAACTATGAGTTTACTGTCATAAATTCCAAATGAGACGTCAAATACACATCGAATTCTATTTCTTCCAGTATTGCAGTCGTTCAATCGTATACCCATTGTTATATATACGAGCACTTACTCCACTACTAGTAAAAAAACTTTAATAAAATAAACTTTAGCTGAATTCAAACTTTAGCAGTTTTTATTCGACTGGGAGTAAAAATCTCCTTAGAATCTGAGCATGTCTTTAAGGTTTAAAAGCTTTCCGTTCCGTCTACTTCTCTTGAGATTCCATTTCGTCGCCTGTAAATAAGAACTGTTTGAAATGAAATTCTCCTCTCAGATCCAAGCTATGTCCAGGTTAAACCCCCTTTAAGGGTTTAGAAGGGGGGTTAAGACTCAAGGGTGTATTTACATTGGAAAGCTTCGTAAAGTGTCCGGGACATCAATCGTTTGCTAAGGGCCTAATCAAAATTTAAAATTTCAATTTTGGCGTGAGCTGCTCTCCTCGTGTAGAGCAAGAATTACAAAAACGTCCGTCTACAAGGAACTGTTTCATTTTAGCGCGTTACTAACAACAATTAATACAAATATGCCTCTTAATGCGTGTGGTGTTTTAAAGAAAAAAAAAAAAAAAACAATAAAAGAAACACCAATCAATTGAAGGGGTCAGGGCAAAACAGTGCCAAGCAACACGAGGGCCCTTAGGGGCAGATACTATAGAGGTATCTGACTCATGACCCCACGGCACACTAGGGTTAAAGTGTGGTCAGTACTATGCTCCGGCCGCCTGATTTTCCCCTGGCTGCTTCGACTGCTAGGGTCATTAGCACCCAAGGTACCCATTGATAAATTTATTAAAGGCTGGATTGGCCTAGGGACGGTCATGGAGGCCGAAATCTACCCATGAACGAAGACACTAGAAAAAAAAAACTTTAGTGCTTGAACTCAGGACCTACAACTTATTAATCCAGTGCTCTACCACTGAGCTAACCCTCGCCCCAGAAATATTCAAAACTTGGTAGAAAAAGCCGCTAGAACGACTAGTACTTATAGTGAAAGACCAAAAAATAAAAATAGCAGAAGCAAACATGAATAAGGGAAGAGATCATAGAAAAAGTCAGGAGGAAGTTGTACTGCACAAAACTGAGAAAAGAATATTATACGGGAATTGCTATGTCTCGTTAATTATGAAACACCGCCTAAAACAAGACAATCTACAGATTTGAACAATATTATATACAAATTTGAACGGCCGAATTTTCGTGATACATTGGTAAATGTTCTGGTCGGCACTTCCGGATTGCGTCATCAGGTCATCCTCATAAGCATCTTTCCTCCCTATGGAAGGAACGCACATAAATCGATAAACAAGGTTTCCTTCTTCGTTTCTGGACGAGGTAATGTTTGAGTTGTGTAAATCAAGCGGTTAAACTCCTTACTGACCGCCATTTATGGCAGCCTGACCTCCGGACGACTCTAATTCGCAGAGAACTCGCCGACAAAAGGCCTTCATTCATGGGACCAATCGTAGCGTACGATTAGGAAGATTTCTCTGAATGGAGGTCTGATTGTGCGCAGTCCACGGTAGACCGCACCGCTGCAACCCTCTCTCTGGACAATGGACATTAAAATATGAATGGACTGTGTGTGGAATGATCGGATCGGCGAACAACCACTGGGCTCTGATCCGCCTCCCTAGGGATCTTCGCACTCGGTTGTTGTAGCACGGCTAGGGATTAGGCTACTGTTCACATTGATCCGATTTTCCAGATATTTATTCACATTGTACTACGTTTTGATACGTTCAGAAAATCGTTTAAGCATTCTGGCTTTTCTCTTCGACAAATAAGTACACGGCTACCAGTGTTTGTACAAAGCATCAGAGCAAAATTAAGACTATAATGTATATAAATCGATCCATGCAACAGACTGCTGATTTTGGGCTTCAGTCCAAAATTAGCAGTTTTGAAAAAACAAGACTGAAACCCTTTCTGCATGGAGTAATAAGATTATGACTATTTTTCTATTGAAACTATGTATTGGACTGAAGTCCTTTTAACATAGAAATGATGAACCTTCACAGACAACGAATACATCTCTAAATCATGTTGGGAAAAAATGGACTGAAGTCCTATTTGCATAGATCGATTCAAATAAGAAATATTTGTAAATAAACGTATCCTCTTTTATTTAAAAATGATCGAATCGCTACTTTCGCGAGCCCTGTATTCAATATAAATAAAATGTATTCTCTTTTAGCTGGAGATCCCAGCTCCCTCCGTAAAGAGGAACCACTTATGAGGTCGAACTCAATCCGGCAGAGCCGGTCACAAAAAAAACGGTGGTTCTAGTTTATATGTTTGTATATGTATATATGTGTCTTTTCACTCTGTAGTGTGCTCAATAATGGACCGATTTTAATAAAATTTGGTACAAAAATGCGTTTATGGATTAAGAAGGTCAAGTTCGTTATCTTGCCAGAACTTCAACGGAACTTGATTTGCGAAAACAAATTGGAACGTTCAAGTTTTTGTACAACTACCTATGCTTCCAGGTTCATGTTTTAGAAATAATTTGACGTCGGAAGCACATTTGAGCACATTTTCTATACATGACTGGTGTCTTTTTTGGGGGATTTTTGGATATATCCTTATACATCTCAACACCGGTTGGGAAATCGTACTAAATGTAAAGCATTCATTCGAATTTCTTATCTTGTCATTAAATTGCGATGCCTCAGCAACCAATAAGCGATACATTGACTAATAAATTCTTCCCACAATATGGGTCGGTTTCAGGGTGTCCACGCATATATAGTTTTCTCTATTTCTCTCAGCTTGATACATTTTTTTGTTCATCCAAATGCTTAGCCACCAGAAGAAGGAGCTTACAATATCCTAAGCAGAAATACCTCTGTTTAAGCACAGAGTCCTCCGACTGAGATCGCTCGATCAAAAATCGCATAAGATCTCTATTTGTAGGAAATTTAATTAAAACCTTTTGAATGAATACTTTATAATATATTTCGATATATTTAAGAATATAACAGAAGATACCAAGAAACATCTACGTTTTTTAGCATTTATAAATTTAACTATTATTGATCTGGCTTTCTAAATGGTTTCATTAGATTCCCGACGTCCAATTTATTTTAAAACGTTTACTTGGAAGCCTAATGACGCAAAAACGCAAGCGTTTTTCGCACAAAAATCATAATCAGAAAGACAGATTATACTAGTTAACGAATTTACACCTTTTAAACTTCAAAACATTCTTTTTTTCGGAGTGCCGACATCAGGGCCATTAGCGCCAACAATTATTGCGCGTTGGGGAATTTTATGTGTGAGATGAAAAGATTTCTGCTGCAGGTGGGACTCGAACCCCCATCTCCCTCCACAAAGTATTTTTGTACACTAAATTAAAAATTAAATTTCATTAAAATCTGCATATTTTTGAGCCACGCAGACACATAAATTTCAATAATAGTTATTTTTGTAATCTATGAGGACAAGGAGGAATGTAGTTGTATGTATTGTAAAGGAATGTAGTTGTATTTAAAGAATGTCGTGTAGTAGCTTTTATTTTATTCAATTGTAATGAATGTCCTATTTTTGTAATCTATGAGGACAAGGAGGAATGTAGTTGTATGTATTGTAAAGCAATGTAGTTATATTTAAAGAATGTCTTGTAGTATCTTTTATTTTATTCAATTATAATGAATGTCCTATTTTTGTAACCTATGAGGACAAGGAGGAATGTAGTTGTATGTATTGTAAAGGAATGTAGTTGTATGTTTTGTAAAGGAATGTAGTTGTATTTAAAGAATGTCGTGTAGTAGCTTTTATTTTATTCAATTATAATGAATGCCTATTTTTGTAATCTATGAGGACAAGGAGGAATGTAGTTGTATGTATTGTAAAGGAATGTAGTTGTATGTTTTGTAAAGGAATGTAGTTGTATTTAAAGAATGTCGTGTAGTAGCTTTTATTTTATTCAATTATAATGAATGTCCTATTTTTGTAATCTATGAGGACAAGGAGGAATGTAGTTGTATGTATTGTAAAGGAATGTAGTTGTACGTTTTGTAAAGGAATGTAGTTGTATTTAAAGAATGTCGTGTAGTAGCTTTTATTTTATTCAATTATAATGAATGTCCTATTTTTGTAATCTATGAGGACAAGGAGGAATGTAGTTGTATGTATTGTAAAGGAATGTAGTTGTACGTTTTGTAAAGGAATGTAGATGTATTTAAAGAATGTCGTGTAGTAGCTTTTATTTTATTCAATTATAATGAATGTCCTATTTTTGTAATCTATGAGGACAAGGAGGAATGTAGTTGTATGTATTGTAAAGGAATGTAGTTGTACGTTTTGTAAAGGAATGTAGTTGTATTTAAAGAATGTCGTGTAGTAGCTTTTATTTTATTCAATTATAATGAATGTCCTATTTTTGTAATCTATGAGGACAAGGAGGAATGTAGTTGTATGTATTGTAAAGGAATGTAGTTGTACGTTTTGTAAAGGAATGTAGTTGTATTTAAAGAATGTCGTGTAGTAGCTTTTATTTTATTCAATTATAATGAATGTCCTATTTTTGTAATCTATGAGGACAAGGAGGAATGTAGTTGTATGTATTGTAAAGGAATGTAGTTGTACGTTTTGTAAAGGAATGTAGATGTATTTAAAGAATGTCGTGTAGTAGCTTTTATTTTATTCAATTATAATGAATGTCCTATTTTTGTAATCTATGAGGACAAGGAGGAATGTAGTTGTATGTATTGTAAAGGAATGTAGTTGTACGTTTTGTAAAGGAATGTAGTTGTATTTAAAGAATGTCGTGTAGTAGCTTTTATTTTATTCAATTATAATGAATGTCCTATTTTTGTAATCTATGAGGACAAGGAGGAATGTAGTTGTATGTATTGTAAAGGAATGTAGTTGTATTTAAAGAATGTCGTGTAGTAGCTTCTATTTTATTCAATTGTAATGAATGTCCTATTTTTGTAATCTATGAGAACAAGGAGGGATGTAGTTGTATGTATTGTAAAGGAATGTAGTTGTATTTAAAGAATGTCGTGTAGTAGCTTTTATTTTATTCAATTGTAATGAATGTCCTATTTTTGAAATCTATGAGGACAAGGAGGAATATAGTTGTATGTATTGTAAAGGAATGTAGTTGTATTTAAAGAATGTCGTGTAGTAGCTTCTATTTTATTCAATTGTAATGAATGTCCTATTTTTGTAATCTATGAGAACAAGGAGGGATGTAGTTGTATGTATTGTAAAGGAATGTAGTTGTATTTAAAGAATGTCGTGTAGTAGCTTCTATTTTATTCAATTGTAATGAATGTCCTATTTTTGTAATCTATGAGGACAAGCAGGAATATAGTTGTATGTATTGTAAAGGAATGTAGTTGTATTTAAAGAATGTCGTGTAGTAGCTTCTATTTTATTCAATTGTAATGAATGTCCTATTTTTGTAATCTATGAGAACAAGGAGGGATGTAGTTGTATGTATTGTAAAGGAATGTAGTTGTATTCAAAGAATTTCTTGTAGTAGCTTTTATTTTATTCAATTGTAATGAATGTCCTATTTTTTTTAAATTGTAGTGTCATCCTACTGACTTGAGTTAACTGTTCTACTCTGAGAGATTTTAAGTTTTGTTCTGCAGTTGTGAGACTAGTCGAAGAGGATGGGCTTAACCGAGCGTACGGACAAACCCCTGCTAATCCCTTCCCGTCTCCTGGGTTCGGACAATGACCATTAAAATATGAATGGTGAATCTCCCATGGGCGAATGGTGAATACACAGAGCTTAGACTATTTCACAATGGGATTCAGAGTGTTGACAGCGACGGTTATAGAACCGCGTAGGTGGGAAAGCACACATCCATAGGGCTGGGGGAATCTTAAACCACAAATCTCGTTTGTTCAAAGGAGTCAAAATATCATTCTCAAAAGTAGCCATCGTTTAGTATGGAATTGCCGTAACTTTCGAAAAATAGGAATACTTTCTAATAAGGGTACAGTAATAACCTCACATTCCAAAACATATGTTTCATAAGATCTTTATAATACCAATATCCTCCAGGATAACCATTATCATTATTATATACGTTACCGGGAAAGTATAGAATCCAGGCATTCTATATAATGCCTAAGCAGTTTAGGCAAAGTATAGAAAATAAGAGTTTGTAGAACATATTACAGACATTACCTAGGCATTGTATAAAATGCCTAAGTATTCTATAGAATGACTTGCTTATTTGGCATTGTATAAAATTAAAAATGTTTTGACTTTACTCTATTCACTTTAACCTAGATAATTTGAATAACTTTAAATATTGGTTAAAAACAAGCTCTTTTCGTACGGCAAACAATTTATTTAAAACAATATATTGGTCTAAGATCCCGATACACCTCGACCTTCATCGAGCTGATTAATGGATGAAAATTATTTTATATCAAATTAATTATGTCAATAAAGATACTGCACATGGGTTGCCTAAAAAAATTCAGTCCAGAATATGATTAATTTACAATTTAATTATTTATTTTTTTTCAAAATTGCATCGTTTTGATTAATAGACAAATTCCATGCCAATCGAAAGTATGAAGCCTATAGAATATGCAAACGACAGGTTGTCTATTTTTATCCAGTCACAACCATGGGTTGTCGGGTGTAAACAGGTAACTCGAAATGAGTAACTTGCATCGGTCTGATTAATGGATTAAAATAAAGATTATTTCAATACGAACACGGTGGTATAGGGTTGTCTGAGAAAAATCAGTCCTGAATTCCGGTTGTCGAGCTTTAAAGAGTGAAATATTGCTGCGAGGGAATACGTGCGACAGAGAGGTAATAGTCATATATGTATAGGGTGTCCCGCATTGAGGTGTCATAACTTTTTTCATTTGTAGTTCATTGGCACAAAAATGAACGTTCTATCTGAAAATGTAGTAGAGCTACACAAGCGTTTGTGTATTTTAAAAACTACTGTTTTTTTTTTAAAGAAAAACTGTGTTTTCGGGATTTTTGAGCAATGTATCGTAAATAACGTCGACATTTTTAGAATCTACAGTAAATTTCCAATAAGGAACACCCATTATTGAAATATTACCATGTAAATTAACAGCTATATTAAAAGCCATATAGATAAGAATGTTTAATATTAGTGTTTTATTAAATTATTCAATATTTTTTTACTCGGCTATTATTAGACTTAGAGGTTTGCATCCGCCTCAAAAGTTGCATTATTTAATAATCTTCAAAATGGTACCTGGATTTACGCCAGAATGGCTGGTTTTATACTTTGCTGGTAGCGTAAATACTAATAATTTGAAAGAAAAAAATTACTTAGGTCCCAGAAGGTAGAACAAAATTTGTCTTCACACAAAATTACTTTATTTTACTGCCCTCGTTAGGTGCTAACAACAAAATTTTTTTTTTTTTTTTTTTTTTTTTTTTTTTTTTTTTTTTTTTTTTTTTTACGGCGCATCTACATCCAGGTCATTAGCGCCGACTTGCAGGGAGCAGCGAGGAATTTTCCCAGCGAGCCCTGAGATGAGAAAATTCCTGCCAGAGGTGGGAATCGAACCCACCATCTCCCGGTTATGAATCCAGCGCGCTAGCCACTAGACTACGGGAGACCCCCAAAATTATTATTATTTAAATTTTAACGTCATTATTATTAACTACGATTTTTACGGACGGGCTATGTATAGGTCACCACCCTTTTCTAGCCAGGATAGGGCTGACGCCTTTTCTTTTTTTCTAAAGAAAAAAGGAGGACGGAGTGTTTTTTGTTTTAACACTCACGGCCACCGGGTCTCCAATAATATTATTAGACTCAAGGTTTAGTGCATTTTTAGGCCAATGTTTTTCCCTAGGGGTCACCCATTCTAGTATAGACCATGCCCAACGTCGGAAACCCGCAGCGATTGAATTGTTTCCCATTTATTAATGGTAATATTGTGTGGGTTTTGTTAATACTAATGTTGTTTTAAGTAAATTTCTGAAAAAGAACATTGCTATCTAGGTTTATCTTTAAAAAAATAAACGTATAGATATAAGTAGCTTATTTCTAGCATCTTTGTATTTAGAAGAGGTTCAAGGAAATCTCCTTTTAACGATGCTAACAGCCAGTCCTAGGGGTTTACCTGATCTTTATCCGTAGGGTTTTACCTCTATGATTTCAGAACTTGAAGGGTTTTATCTCCCAGCCATTACCTGACAGAAATATTACCTACTACAAGAAAACATTCAGCAGTTCTCTTTGTCTTGGTTAATAATGTTCCTGCTAAGATATTATATTTTTTTTTGGTAAGTTTTTTTTTTTACATTGCAACTATTAGGATCATAAACACCATTCTTTTGAGTCATGATTATTCATCAATCACACTGGTCTGCAAAATTAACTTTTTGTCTGGGGTTTTAATTTTAATGTCATTATCCTTAATTTGAGAGTGCTGAATCATAAGATGAACTTGGTTTTTCTCAATCACATACCAATTTTTCACAATACAGGAAATAGTACAATATAAATTTTTATACTATCTTCTATTGAATTTATGTTATACTATCTGTTACCCGGCGTGCCATGCTACACCTACTTTCTGCATATAGAAAAGCCTAAATAAATTAGAAACCAAATAAGTATTATTAAAATCAAATAACACGAATCTGTAACTGTTTCGAACCCGTGACCTCCCAACTGGGAGTCCTAGACGACTTTGACCCAACCTATAACCCCCCCCCCCCCCCGTATCAAGACATACATGTATGCCAAGTTTGGTAAAAATCGGTCTAACAGTGTGGAGTTTTATTTTTTTTTTTTTAAAAAAAAAAAAAAGCACATACAGACAGCAGCTCGTAGACGTTTTTGACCTGGCCTATGACACTCCCCTGATCAAGACAAACCTGTGTGCCCAGTTTGATCAAAATCTGTCTAACGGTGTGGGTTTGTATAAAGAAAAAACATACAGACAGACAGATGGTAGCCGTTTTGACCTAGCCTATGGCAATCGCCGTATCAAGACCTACCATTATTCCAAGTTTCGTAAAAATCGGACGAACGGTGTGGATTTGTATAAGGGACAAATATACAGACAGACAGCTGGTAGACGTTTTTGACTTAGCCTACGACACTCCCCAGATTAAGATCCACATGTGTACCGAGTTTAGTCAAAATCGGACGAACGGTGTGGATTTGTATAAGGGACAAACATACAGACATACAGCTGGTAGATCTTTTTGACCTAGCCTAGGAGATTTCTCGTATCAAGACCTACCATTATTCCAAGTTTAGTCAAAATCGGTCAAACGGTGTGGATTTGTATAAGGAACAAACAAACAGACAAACAGACAGACACGTGATTTTTACATATATAGATTATTAAATATAAGTTAATAAATCCATAAATTTCAACACAATACTCTTTAAAATTAATTCATGTTTCACATCACCACTTCAATTTGAACATTTGACCAGTTTTCTGTATACTGCCTTGAACGTTTTGTGAAGTTCCTGCTGCGGGAAGAAGTTGAAATATTTATAGTCAGTAACCAGCAATGATCAGCTATCATATTTATATTCCACTTTTCCTTTCCATTAACTTTATGTTCTGGCGATCTGGTGAAATCTTTCAACATGCTCTTCACTCACACAGCCAAGATTTTCTGGAAAATAGTCCAAATGAGAGTGCAGGAAATGTACCATCACACTCCGGGCCGCCTCAGGACCCCACTTCACAGAGCCATACTGAAAATTCTTGTACATTACTATCGGTGCAGCAAAGGTCACTTTCAGTACTTCTAGTTTTATTACGACTCCTAATGAAATATACTATTCTGGGACTGGACTTATTTCGTCGTTTTGTACATTTAAAACAATTTAGGTCCCATTCCAATATATGTAGGCTATGCCCGTCTATATTTCTAAACCCTATTCTTTTTACAAACTCATAACCTATACATTTTTTTCCAATTAGCGAGGCCCGGCCCGAGCCCGGGACAACTGTACCCGGCAATCCCCCCCCCCCTTGTGGCGGCCCTGTTCACAATAATAATGCAGTCCAGCTCAAAACTGTATGTACCATGTACCTAGCTTCACAGCTTGTACCTAGCTACACCAAAGGGCACTTGTGTCACTCTTCCTGTCATAATGCTAATCCCCCAACATAGGCAAGAGTGACACATTTTCAGTTGAAAAAAAAAGAAAGAAACAGTTTTGAAGCCACTAAATGTAATTCATACTCGTCTGTTAGAAGTTTTATGGTACTGCTTCATCTTTTTAAGAATATCCCATTTTTTTATACAGTTTTGAAGCCACTAAATGTAATTCATACTCATCAGTTAGAAGTTTTATGGTACTGCTTCATCTTTTTAAGAATATCCCATTTCTTTATGCAGTTTTGAAGCCACTAAATGTAATTCATACTCGTCAGTTAGAAGTTTTATGGTACTGCTTCATCTTTTTAAGAATATCCCATTTCTTTATACAGTTTTGAAGCCACTAAATGTAATTCATACTCGTCAGTTAGAAGTTTTATGGTACTGCTTCATCTTTTTAAGAATAGCCCATTTTTTTATATAGTTTTGAAGACACTAAATGTAATTCATACTCGTCAGGTAGAAGTTTTATGGTACTGCTTCATCTTTTTAAGAATATCCCATTTCTTTATGCAGTTTTGAAGCCACTAAATGTAATTCATACTCATCAGTTAGAAGTTTTATGGTACTGCTTCATCTTTTTAAGAATATCCCATTTTTTTATACAGTTTTGAAGCCACTAAATGTAATTCATACTCGTCAGTTAGAAGTTTTATGGTACTGCTTCATCTTTTTAAGAATAGCCCATTTTTTTATATAGTTTTGAAGCCACTAAATGTAATTCATAGGCGTCAGGTAGAAGTTTTATGGTACTGCTTCATCTTTTTAAGAATATCCCATTTCTTTATGCAGTTTTGAAGCCACTAAATGCAATTCATACTCATCAGTTAGAAGTTTTATGGTAATGATTCATCTTTTTAAGAAAAGCCCATTTTTTTATACAGTTTTGAAGCCACTAAATGTAATTCATACTCGTCAGTTAGAAGTTTTATGGTACTGCTTCATCTTTTTAAGAAAAGCCCATTTTTTTATACAGTTTTGAAGCCACTACATGTAATTCATACTCGTCAGTTAGAAGTTTTATGGTACTGCTTCATCTTTTTAAGAATATCCCATTTTTTTATACAGTTTTGAAGCCACTACATGTAATTCATACTCGTCAGTTAGAAGTTTTATGGTACTGCTTCATCTTTTTAAGAATATCCCATTTCTTTATACAGTTTTGAAGCCACTACATGTAATTCATACTTGTCAGTTAGAAGTTTTATGGTACTGCTTCATCTTTTTAAGAATATCCCATTTTTTTATACAGTTCTGAAGCCACTACATGTAATTCATACTCGTCAGTTAGAAGTTTTATGGTACTGCTTCATCTTTTTAAGAATATCCCATTTCTTTATACAGTTTTGAAGCCACTACATGTAATTCATACTCGTCAGGTAGTAGTTTTATGGTACTGCTTCATCTTTTTAAGAATATCCCATTTCTTTATACAGTTTTGAAGCCACTACATGTAATTCATACTTGTCAGTTAGAAGTTTTATGGTACTGCTTCATCTTTTTAAGAATATCCAATTTTTTTATACAGTTTTGAAACCACTACATGTAATTCATACTCGTCAGTTAGAAGTTTTATGGTACGGCTTCATCTTTTTAAGAATATCCCATTTCTTTATACAGTTTTGAAGCCACTACATGTAATTCATACTCGTCAGTTAGAAGTTTTATGGTACTGCTTCATCTTTTTAAGAATAGCCCATTTTTTTATATAGTTTTCAAGCCACTAAATGTAATTCATACTCGTCTGTTAGAAGTTTTATGGTACTGCTTCATCTTTTTAAGAATATCCTATTTCTTTATACAGTTTTGAAGCCACTACATGTAATTCATACTCGTCAGTTAGAAGTTTTATGGTACTGCTTCATCTTTTTAAGAATAGCCCATTTCTTTATACAGTTCTGAAGCCACTACATGTAATTCATACTCGTCAGTTAGAAGTTTTATGGTACTGCTTCATCTTTTTAAGAATATCCTATTTCTTTATACAGTTCTGAAGCCACTACATGTAATTCATACTCGTCAGTTAGAAGTTTTATGGTACTGCTTCATCTTTTTAAGAATAGCCCATTTTTTTATATAGTTTTCAAGCCACTAAATGTAATTCATACTCGTCTGTTAGAAGTTTTATGGTACTGCTTCATCTTTTTAAGAATATCCTATTTCTTTATACAGTTTTGAAGCCACTACATGTAATTCATACTCGTCAGTTAGAAGTTTTATGGTACTGCTTCATCTTTTTAAGAATAGCCCATTTCTTTATACAGTTCTGAAGCCACTACATGTAATTCATACTCGTCAGTTAGAAGTTTTATGGTACTGCTTCATCTTTTTAAGAATATCCTATTTCTTTATACAGTTCTGAAGCCACTACATGTAATTCATACTCGTCAGTTAGAAGTTTTATGGTACTGCTTCATCTTTTTAAGAATATCCCATTTCTTTATACAGTTCTGAAGCCACTACATGTAATTCATACTCGTCAGTTAGAAGTTTTATGGTACTGCTTTATCTATTTAAGAAAAGCCCAATTTTTGAAGCCACTAAAGAACGTTACCACATTTTCCACTCACTAGGCATAAATTTAATGTGAACGTTTCATTATTTTGGTTTGAAAAATATTAATTTCTCTTTTGTAGAAGAAAAGAAGAGGGGGGGGGGGGAAGAAGAATTTAAATTACGGCTCTGGTAAGCTGGAGAGAATGGGGATTGAGGGCTTCCCCTCTTCGCCGAAAAACAAAGGGAGAAGATATCTTCTTTCCAAGGGGGGAGCACAAAGAACAAGCGGAAGACTTAAAATTAAAAATAAATTTTCCTTGCCTCGAGGTGAAGTAGGCCGTGGTGGGACGGGGGTATAAAGACAGGCCAGCTTTTGTGGTGGACTTATTGCGGCGAGTCCTCTACAAAGGAAGGCTCAGTTTCATCAAACCCACAGCAATAATTGGCCTCACTCAATAAGAAGTAGTCAGAAATTTTGGAAAATAAACAAAATAGGAAAATTGCCCTACCTGTAGGTAGAGTCCGTTGTCAATGATATCTGTGTGAGTACTATGGGCTAGCACTTTCGACGTAAACACGTCATCCTCAAGCCGGTTTTAAGTTAATACTCACTTAGCACCGGCTTGAGAATGATGTGTTTACGTCGAAAGTGCTAGCCCATGGTACTCACAAAGATGCCAGTGACGACGGACTCTACCTACAGGTAGGACAATAGTACATTTACTGGAGTACCAAACCTTTAAAATAGGAAAATAGTCAGTTTGTAGCTGGAAAACAATTTAAAAAAAAAAACTACACAATATTCTTAAAAAAAAAAAATAAGTCTTCAGTTGGAGACATAAGTGTTTCAAACTTCTTAAAAAATTAGTAATTGGCGATACTCGATTGCGAATCGATGTTTTGGATCGATTCAAAATGAAATGAAAATATCTATCCACAAAATAGATCGGGGAGTTCAGATCGATTCAAAAGATCGATATTTTAGGCTCAGAAGATCAATCTACGATATTGAACGATCTTCGATATAGATCGATATTCTATATGCGTCGATTTCACGATTACTAACAACTATATAATATATATGTTTATTATTACATATAGGTATACGTTAATCAAATGAAAAAAATATAATAAAATATATTTTATTCTTATTATTATTATAATAATAATATAGAAAAATAGCACATTTTGAAAAAAAAAATTTATTATAATGCCTCTATTGGGAGAAAATGAAGGTATTTAAAATCGGTTACTGGACATAGGTCACTGTTCTGTAAATGTTTTCTTCCGTTATAAAATATAAACGAAATTGAGTAAAAAGAGGTAAGATTAAGTATTTGGATACTTGAAATAAAAAAAAAAAACTTCATTTTACGGTATTCTGAATAGATCGATTATTTAAAAGATTGGCCCTTGCAGATCGATTCAAAAGATCGATATATCGCGTTAAAAAGATCTATTTTTAAAAATATCGATTCAGATCGCCCTTCTCTGATTCTAATTTGTTGATTTCGTATCCACTATTTCTCTTTCATACTTGCAAAGTATATGGGTAACGTGGTTATGATACTCAGAAAAACATTCTATCCTATAATTATTAACATTACTGCATTTCTGATGAATTTGTTCAGTTGACGCACATCCTGCGCAAACACTTCTTTTTTTTCATGAAACCATTCTTATTTATTTGACAGTTAAAGGAGAAAAACACAGATCCTCCCTGCCGGACCGTAAATATCCTTGTTTTACGACAGGTCCTTTAGCGCGCCTGATTTTTACGCGGGAATCGCCTCCCGCCAAAATGGTAATGTCATCCATGGATTACCATGGAAACAACCCCCCGGAGTGGATATAGAGAAAACCTGTCCCGTCATCTGTATGCAGATTCCAGACCCAGTCTGTCAGCGCAGACTGCAGATACCATCGGGTGTTGCAGTACTCATTGACAGCGTATAGCAGAGGTGTGAATAGTAATGTCTTTTCATGTTAGCTCCATAACATTGAACGGGGATTACATTCCCCCGTTGGCAAGATCTGAAATATCGCTTTGTATCAGCTTGTAGTCCTCACTGCAGTAGTACTGCAAATTCGATACTACAAGTTTTACATTTTCGTCTGCAGCTAAAATGTCATATCAAAATAACTGGTATTAATAAATCTCTGAATCTCCCCTTGGAAAGTTTGCCTGGTCCCTACATAAATAAAAGTTTGAGTCTGATTTGTACTAAGTTGAAGCTAATTGGCCTAAGTAGGTTCAACTATTGGCTCGCTTAAAAATTTCCTCCATGGATTTCTACAAAGCTTTTGTTTTTCTTTTTTGTACCCTTAGTCTTAAGAAGCCATCGTGGAATGTGAAATGGGTAACTAAATAATTACTGAATGAAATTCATTAAATTTATTCTGATGACAAAGCAAAGGGGGTTTCCCGTCTAGATTGATAAGCGGAAGATGGTAGGTTCGATCCCCACCGGTGCACACTGGGCAAAACGACTACTTTAGGGCGACAAAAGTCGAAAATGTGATGTCGTCGTAGAACGTCAATTTACGTGTCAAAACGTGCTCAAGTCTTCTATTCATTGAAAACAGAACATTCTTTTTATCTATTTTAACCCAAACCTGTCTAAAACAATAAGGAAGGCAACCATTGCTAGTCTCCCACTTCCTCGGTTTAGTCTTTCCTCGGTTCCATCTATGGTCCTTTTAAGTTGTGTTTTAAAAATTGTGTGCAAATTTTATAAATTCTTTTCACAATGGATTTATTACCTGGTGCCATGCTATAGTGGTATGTTCTTTATAAATACATAATATATATCTAATAACAGAAAGGCATATCAAAGAAAAAAATATTAATGAAATTATTACTAAATTGTTCATATTTTGTTGATTACTCAAGTTTGAGTAAGTTTTAAAAAAAAGTTCCACTTCCCAATATTTTTTTTCGATAAGCCTTAAGCTTCTACTTTACTGTCTTGAGACTTTCAGCTCCCCCTTCTTCCCCCTTTTAATGCAAATTTAAATTTAGTTTAGGCAGTCAGATAGAAGCTGAAGAATCCGCGGCGTACAGTGGGCGAAAATCACATTTTGGGTGGACAAAATTCAAACAAATATTTTACAAATCACTTACTAAGTACTGTCTAGTATTAGTAGGATTAAGGTAAAATGTAAGTATTTATTTTCTTGGATCATGAACGGGCGCGGAAGGGAATATTAATCGGACTCTAAGAAAGGGAACATTTTACCCAGTGTTTATTGCAGTTTTGTTCTTGTAATTACTTTTCCATTTTTAGAACAGAAACTATACGTGTTTATTTAAATTTCATGTTACCGATGTATATGTAATTAGCCTATTGAAGTGTAGTTTACCACATGATCAACTGCAAGAACTGCCATTACAAAATGAGGCAGACGATACTGACTTGTCAAAAGAAAATGCTGAAGGATGTAGCAGTATTGAATCAGACGATGATTGATGGATAATTCGTTTTTAGTGCATAATATTATTGTATATATTTGTTATTATTAAAAAAACAAAAAAAAAAAACAAGTCAGTACAATTACTTTTTTCTTCAAGTTGTTAGTCTATTTTTGTTATTTATTTTCGAATTATAGCCTATGTATTATTTTTTATGAATATATGTATTATGTTTATGTAAATAATAGATGCTAAAAGGTACTACTTAAATGTTCCATAGATTTACAAAATGTTTTCCCAATTTTTATCTATGATGTCAAAAGATTTGTGTGTCTACAACATTTGTTTGTTAGATATACTAAAAACTATGGGTCAACGATTTTTTAAATAGTTTTCCCGCTCTCAGTGACCTCAAAAATATTGAAAAACACAAAAAAATAATTTTGTCACCCTAAAAGTGGATTTTTGCCCAGTGTGCGGCGGCAGGAATTTTCTCATCTCAGCGCTCGTTGAGAAAATTCCTGGCTACCCCCTGATTTGCAAGGGAACATTAATTCTACTGATGCTTCTAAATGCTTAAAGATTGACAGGATATGATCGACCGTTGAGATGTATAAGGTGTTGATCGTCGGGGTTTCGGTCTATTTTGTATTCAATAAAACCACATTCTATAATTAAAATGTATTTTATTAACGCCAACGTTTCGGCTTGCTATACAAGCCTTCTTTAGGGCTATGGAGAAGATGAAGAACTGTCCCGTTTCATGTAGGCTACATTTCTGCTGAGATAAGCACATTTATTTATTTTTAATTTTTTTTTATTTTTATTGAAATTTAAAAATATAATTACTTTATTTATTCTCTGAATTAGGCCAAAAACTATAATGAATGACGTCGCCTCGGTTCAAAACCCTTAAAATCTAGATACACAAGTTGTCACCTCGGGTCAAAACCTGTAAAATCTACATACACGAGTCGTCACGTCGGGTCATAATGACTAAAAACACTACTTATGAATATGATATCCGTATCAACTAATGCCATTTGATTAAAAAATGCTGAGAAAAGAGATATGTAATAGTCAGAAAGTCTAATCTCCAATAGAAAATAAAATCTATATAAATAAAAATCACGTGTCTGTCTGTTTGTCTGTTTGTTCCTTATACAAATCTACTTCGTTTGACCGATTTTGACCAAACTTGGTACACAGGTAGGTCTTGATACAGGAAATCTCCTAGGCTAGGTCAAAATAGTCAAATTTCAAAATTTGGTCAAAAGGTCAAAAGTTTTGTTCCAGAAAAATTGGCTACACTGAACCATTCAGATTGTGACGGCCATTTTGAATAATGTCTCAAATTTATTTGTTGATGTTCCTGATAATTAGAATAACTCGAACTCATTGATGACTTTCATCATTATGTAATCATGTAATGCAGTTTATTTCAATTTTATTTAAACAATCACTGTCTAACTAAGGAGCGCTGGCTATTCTTTAAAAAGAGCTATCTACTCGCAGGCTCTGGCGCTGGCCTCTGTCGGCTGTTAGATGAAGTGCTGTTGTGCTGGCCTCTGCCGGTATCATTATGAAGTAAAACAAATTCATATCGTTTGACCGATTTTCGTAACTGGGTATAGACAACTAGGTATCAAGTAGATCTTGATACTGGGAGAGTCATAGAGAGAAAGTGGGTGTAGCATGGCACACTGGGTAACAGCTAGTACACAGGTAGATCTTGCTACGGGGAGAGTCATAGACAGAAAGTAGGTGTAGCATGGCACACTGGGTAACAGCTAGTATACAGGTAGATCTTGATACTGGGAGAGTCATAGACAGAAAGTGGGTGCAGCATGGCACACTGGGTAACAGCTAGTACACAGGTAGATCTTGCTACGGGGAGAGTCATAGACAGAAAGTAGGTGTAGCATGGCACACTGGGTAACAGCTAGTATACAGGTAGATCTTGATACTGGGAGAGTCATAGACAGAAAGTGGGTGCAGCATGGCACACTGGGTAACAGCTAGTACACAGGTAGATCTTGCTACGGGGAGAGTCATAGACAGAAAGTAGGTGTAGCATGGCACACTGGGTAACAGCTAGTATACAGGTAGATCTTGATACTGGGAGAGTCATAGACAGAAAGTGGGTGCAGCATGGCACACTGGGTAACAGCTAGTACACAGGTAGATCTTGCTACGGGGAGAGTCATAGACAGAAAGTAGGTGTAGCATGGCACACTGGGTAACAGCTAGTATACAGGTAGATCTTGATACTGGGAGAGTCATAGGCAGAAAGTAGGTGTAGCATGGCTCACTGGGTAACAGCTAGTACACAGGTAGATCTTGATACGGGGAGAGTCATAGACAGAAAGTAGGTGTAGCATGGCACACTGGGTAACAGCTAGTATACAGGTAGATCTTGATACGGGGAGAGTCATAGACAGAAAGTAGGTGTAGCATGGCACACTGGGTAACAGCTAGTATACAGGTAGATCTTGATACGGGGAGAGTCATAGACAGAAAGTGGGTGCAGCATGGCACACTGGGTAACAGCTAGTACACAGGTAGATCTTGCTACGGGGAGAGTCATAGGCAGAAAGTAGGTGTAGCATGGCACACTGGGTACCAGCTAGTATACAGGTAGATCTTGATACGGGGAGAGTCATAGACAGAAAGTGGGTGCAGCATGGCACACTGGGTAACAGCTAGTACACAGGTAGATCTTGCTACGGGGAGAGTCATAGGCAGAAAGTAGGTGTAGCATGGAACACTGGGTAACAGCTAGTATACAGGTAGATCTTGATACGGGGAGAGTCATAGACAGAAAGTGGGTGCAGCATGGCACACTGGGTAACAGCTAGTACACAGGTAGATCTTGCTACGGGGAGAGTCATAGGCAGAAAGTAGGTGTAGCATGGCACACTGGGTACCAGCTAGTATACAGGTAGATCTTGATACGGGGAGAGTCATAGACAGAAAGTGGGTGCAGCATGGCACACTGGGTAACAGCTAGTACACAGGTAGATCTTGCTACGGGGAGAGTCATAGGCAGAAAGTAGGTGTAGCATGGAACACTGGGTAACAGCTAGTATACAGGTAGATCTTGATACGGGGAGAGTCATAGACAGAAAGTGGGTGCAGCATGGCACACTGGGTAACAGCTAGTACACAGGTAGATCTTGCTACGGGGAGAGTCATAGGCAGAAAGTAGGCGTAGCATGGCACACTGGGTACCAGCTAGTATACAGGTAGATCTTGATACGGGGAGAGTCATAGACAGAAAGTGGGTGCAGCATGGCACACTGGGTAACAGCTAGTACACAGGTAGATCTTGCTACGGGGAGAGTCATAGGCAGAAAGTAGGTGTAGCATGGAACACTGGGTAACAGCTAGTATACAGGTAGATCTTGATACGGGGAGAGTCATAGACAGAAAGTGGGTGCAGCATGGCACACTGGGTAACAGCTAGTACACAGGTAGATCTTGCTACGGGGAGAGTCATAGACAGAAAGTAGGTGTAGCATGGCACACTGGGTAACAGCTAGTAGAAAATAAAATAAGAAATAATAAACAAATATCACTCAGGTCAATATGACCCGAGGTGACTGCGTAATGGTTAATACAAGCTTTTTTTATCATGAATGTTCACCGATAAATTCCTCAATAACAAAATTGCTGAGAGCAATTAATATTTCCGTACATATTAGCGCCCCAAGTTTCGCTTCATTAGTTTTCCCAAACAAAGCTTATTGGCAAGCCTGGGTCCTATTTCCCGTGACTCAGCCGGCAATAATGGAAGCCGAAGAAAGCCTCTCTATATGATTACCTCGCCGAGTGCTGGGGTTGGCTACTTTCTTCTCACGTAGTCTTTATTGACTTTATTCTCTTCAGTTGGACTTCTTCTCCGCCAGAGGGTGCCAACACCTAAATCCACAGTCAACTTCCGGTCCAATTTATTGGGGCTTCTAATCAGATTTTCAGTTTCTCCCCTTCGAGTGTTGGGGCCGGAGCCGTTCTCAGTTCTTTAGTACACCCAATTCGCCCTCTTGTATCAGTTCTCTTTATAGGAAGGTACAGATTATTATGAAGTAGAATACAATAAGGCAATATATCGCACTAGTATTTCCAATGTGACAGAACACGAAATAAATCTTAACTGAAAATGTGTCACTCTTGCCTATGTAGAACGAATAGCATTAAGACAAGAAGAGCGACACAAGTGCCCTCTGGTGTACAAGCTTTGAAGCTACAGTTTTGATGGTTGATAAAGATATATTTACCATGTCTTACATAGTCATAACTGGAAAACATAGATTTTTGAGTTGTGTCACTTTTGAAATACTAGTGCGATATATAAATAAGTGAAATGGGCACACAAAAATGTTTTAAAAGGTCACTAAATTGAACATTCTGAGTCAAATATACAGTCTACATTCTGACCGTTAACGGAGGAAACATAAACAATATCATGAAAACATAAATACGACAGCACCCTTTTTTCCAGGATTCCTCCCATACCCCATAAAGAACACATACTAAGCAGAGCAACTTGGCGTCCCTAATGTAAGGTACAGACAAGAAGAACTACGCCAAGAAAGAACTAGTTGTTCTAATGTCTTGCTGTGTGTGTAGGGTTCCTGCATATGTTCGCGATCAGCCATCAAGAAAATGGTCAGATTTGGACAAAATTTAATAACACTAATGGCCACGTTCACTAAACTACAATTTTCAATGGATAAATTTACTGTAAATTTGACACAACTAGCCGATATTAACCACTTGAAATATAAATAAAATGCCCGTTGACTCGTCGACATGGCGATATACCCTACTCAAAACAAGACGAAAAAACAGTCGTGGCGCCCGTTTATAACTTAATAATATATCGTGAGTTTGCGGAAGAAATTACTTGACGTCTCGGAGGCAAAATGTCAACAATGGCACAGGAAAAGAATGACGTCATTGTATGTCATGGGGTTAAGGAACTTTTTGACAGAGGTAGTATAGATTTAGTCAATTTCTCCAACATCTCGACCTAGCGAATCGCCACCTGGTCAATTTCATATATATCCACCTCGAATCAATCCCTTCGACAGTAATATTAGCCAAGTTTTTTTGTTTGTTTATTTGATTTTTAGGGCAAAGAACTACTTGGGTATCATTGCCCGAAAACTTAATTTTGGATTTTATTTTATGAAGTATAATTTATATATAAGATACTACTTGTACGTCGGTTTATGTTTCTGCCTTAAAAAAATTAATGTTTTGACATAATGTAATGTACACTTTATATGAATATATCAATATAGCTTACAGTATCAACAAATGTGTTATTACATATTCTTTATATTTTCTTACCTTTTTGTACATATATATTTTTCTTTTATTTATTTTTTTGTATACATTATTTTAAATATATTTTTTTTATTATTTATATTTTCTTAATATTTTTTTTTTAAATTAATTTCTCTCTTTATCTTTTTTTTATATATATTTTTTTTTATTTTCCTTCTTTTTTTTTTCTTTATTTTTTTTTACATTATTGATATAATATTTTGTATTCATATTGGCCAAGTAATAACTTCCATTCATTCCAAAATTTTCCATAATCTAAAAACGCCAAGAACATTCACACCCTATCATTCAAATTCAGAGCCTTCGCCACTTGAATCGTAGGTACATTTCTTCTTGGACCCTACGACCTCATCTGTCTATTCTTTTGATGTTCAATCGGTGTCATTCCCCCCTGGCCTTTCCAAAACCTCCATAACTACCTGTCTCCTCAACCTTCAAACCTTCAAATACTCTTCGTCATCAAGACACTATGTATAACCAGAGATGTAGGGACATTTATAACGATCAGTTCTTCAGAATGTTTCCTTTGAAAGATAGGGCCTTGGTTTGTCTTGTGGAAGATGATGGTTCGAGTCTCACCTGCAGGGGGTAGCGTTTTTTCATTTCAAGGAACCAGGAGTATTGGATTTTCTTTAAAAAAAAAAAAAAAAAAAAAAAAAAAAAAAAAAAAAAAAAAAAAAAAAAAAAAAAAAAAAAAAAAGTATCTCTTCCTGGCTAGAAAAATGTCCCAAAAATTGTTGTTTATAAATAAATGGTATTTGTATTTTGAAGCACAATAACTACTAAAATGTGTTCCAGTTGAAACAGAAGTTAGTCTGAACGAGAACACAAAACATGTCAAAAGGTAGTACCAGTACGAGCAAATTCATGTCGCCACACAAGAGCGGAAACAAAACGACAATAGCTGTCGAAAGGTAAAAAGAAAATGTACGAAACATGTAAATCAGGCAGAGGGGGGACAGCCCCCCTATTAGCAGCTAACTAGAAGCTCGCTCACAAAGAGCTACTGATAAGAGTGTCCGGCTTATCAATGATTCACAAAGAGCTCTCCAACCCTCCCACTGGCTAATGGAATGGCGCACAAAGGGAGATGAAAGTGAGTTACCTTCTCATGTTTACCTTCGAGTCTCCGGGCTACTTAAAGAACCCTTTAGCTCTGGGAGGGCCCGCATTTACATATTCCTCCATGATGGGGTCTATCGAACCTCTTTCTACCCACAGTTTCTCCAATGTTCCCAATTGAGCACAGTGAACTCGTGTAGTTTGACATTAGTCAGAAATAAAGCAGAGTTTCGTAAATCGTATAAATTAATATATTGGCCAACGGCCATAGCCACGTTGAATACAACGGTTCTCGTAGATCACCGAAGTTAAGCAACGTCGGGCGTGGTCAGTACCTGAATGGGTGACCGACCACGTGCTGTTGGCATTAGAAAAGGGTGGGAACCTGTAGATAGCCCGGCGCTAATAGCCAAACAGTTGATGCGCCGTAAAAAAAAAAAAAAAAATAAAAAAAATAAAAATAAAAAAAATAAAAAATAATTAATATATTGATAAAGCATGTTACTTGGCGCTGATTAAAACTGGTGAGACCTATACAGTACCCTTTAAAAGGACTCAGGAGATGAGATTATATTTATCGACAGTTGGATGTGAAGATATGTGGCAGAAACAAATAATTTTTAACAAGCAACAGACGAGTGAAATAATAGAAAAATCCTAAAACCACTATTTTTCCCTGGATGTGGAGGCTTAGCTCCTATAGTTGTGAAGATCTGACGATAAACATAGAAAAGCCTTGCCTCCTAGCACAACTCAGGTTATCTAACACAAAGCAAAGCAAAATATATATCCAAAGCCATAGTTATGTTTTTAATATAGATCAAACATACCCATTGTGCAATATAGGAGAAAATACAATAGCGCGCCTACTTACTGAATGCAGGATTCTGAAGCCACTGAAAAGGAGCAACCCCATGAAAACGTCAAACATGACGCAATTTCTGCGGGCTGGACGTTTAATAGTCATATATTATATCGTATACAGTATCAGGTATAGTTATAAAAAAAAAAACAACATAGTTTTAATATGTAAGGTGGGGGCGTGGGGAAAGATCAATGGATTCTTGAAGTAACTTAGTAGGAATTGCAAATAATAAAGATTCCTACCCAAATTTAACGTTCACTGTCAACATTTATGGACCTTAATATTAAATTATAAAGAGTATAGTAGGCCTTAAAAAGACTTATTTTAAGATGCCTGATGATGAACCGAAACAAATTCAAAATGTCGCAAATATCAGTTAATGCTTTAAACAACTTTGAGGATCAACTCCTGCTGAGTTGGTTCAAGAATAGTTTTAAAACCTGTGTAAGGAAATAACTCGAATCCGCAGAAAAACATTTCATGAGATGGAATCGGTCAGAGAGATAGGTAGTACTTATTTGTTTTTTTTTTTTTTTTTTTTTTTACGGCGCATCAACGTCTAGGCCATTAGCGCCGGCGACCAGGGTACAGCGAAGAATTTTCGCAACGAGCCGTGGGATGAGAAAATTCCTGCCACCGGTTGGAATCGAACCCACCATCTCCCGCTTATGAATCCAAGGCGCTAGCCACTAGACCACAGGAGACCCCAGATGGGTTGTAATGTTGGAACTCTATGTGAACAACCCTCTAAAAATATGTCCAGAAAACGATCACTCTGGGATTCGTGTGGGGATTTTTATGATATCCATGGGAGAGACTAACTCAAAGACCGATTGAATGCAGAACTGGTTCATCGGACAGATGTGAGCAGTAACTCCCTCTGTGGTCTCAGGGGATTGGGTGTAGCTCTTGGAGTTTATGGAGCCACAGGAGTGGCTTGGTTGGGGGAAGCAGATGGTTTATACTGCTTGGGGTGGTTTCTTGTTAGGATCTTCTTATCTTGTTATTTCCTTGCTGCAGGGCGGTACTTGCTTGAAATTTGGTAGGTTTCCCTTGTCTTATGGCCAGATCTTCAAAAAATCTTGAATAAATACAGCCCATCTGTAAATCCCATCTGCTGAATAACTCTTGGTCGAATCCCGAAAAGTCCAACTTGCAAGAAGTGCATCGCCTTAGCGTCATTCCATAAAAATCTTATATCTGATGTAATTTGGAGAGCTTAAAATCGAAAAAATTAATGAATCGCACCGTTTTCTGTGAGCAAGACAGTATTTTAGAATTCCTACGAGAATTTTTATATGTTTAGTACCTAACTAGGAAAACGTTCAGTTAAAGCGAGAACAAACAAAACAATTTTATTGGACCAATACAAAACGTATTATACACAAAACAATATTTGTAAGATAAAAATTTAAAGGGTTAAAATGTCTTGATAAAGTCTGTGTTTGATTTGCGAGGTTTTCCTTTGTCCAAGTTGATAAAACATGGAACTGCTGGAGGCTGGAAGAGTCTGGTGATATTTTCGCACTAGCTTTTCTATGAGTGAAAAATGGATCAACCTCCAATTCTCTATGGATCTGGCTGTTCCTTACGAACCAAGGAGCATTGGACACTATTCGGAGTACTCTGTTTTGAAATGTTTGTAGACGTTTTATGTGTGTGGTTCTGGCGCCAAACCAGACAGGACATGCGTACGTTAGTATGGGTAGTATTGTCGATTTGTATAGTAGTGTACCACAGGTGTGTTTTAGGGGAGTTTTTCTATTTATTAATGGGTAAATTTGTAACAGTCGTGTGTGAGCTTCTTGTAGTTTTTTGTGTATGTGATGTCGCCAAGTCAGTCTTGTGTCTAGATGTACTCCGAGATAGCGTATACTCTGGTCTTTTGGAGTCCAGAGAATTGAGTGATGACCAATTTTCAGCTCTGGTAAATCTTCATTTTGGAATTTTCTAGTGAAAGCGAGAAAACACACTTCTCAATTATTAGCCTGAAAATAGTTGAAAATGTACCTCAATTTCTTATGAAGAAGGGCCCCGTTAGCTCGGTGGGTAGCGTTTTACTTATATAAACCCAAGATTGCTTGGTCAAATCTCGTCTAATATTATTTTTTTTTTTTTTTGTTCTTATAATAAAGTTTTCAGGCAAATGCTTGAGAAGTGTGTTTTCTCGCTTTAACAGAACCTTTTCCTAGTTAAGTACTACACATACAACAACTTTTTGTTCGACCATCTTTGAAATTTATTAGAATTTTGTATGATGGCCTCACATTCTTCTACCGGATTTTGCTTCAGGCAACCTTGCTGGGAGTCTGTTCTCCTTTCAGAGATGCGCCTCATTTCTCCAACGGTCTCCTGTTTTTACATAGTTATCTCTCTCCTCTCAGTCATCATGTATCAAAGACTCACTGGAAAGTCTTTGTTGAACGGTGGCGCTAGCACCATGAACGGTCAAACAAAGAAGCTCTATTGAGTCTGACGAAGCCCGAGAGGAATCGGGCGAAAAATAACTATGGGGAAATGGACGCTCCTAGTGAGAAAATCCGAAAAAATAAAAGGGGATTTTAAACAAGTCCATGCAAAGTCCATATTTGCTCACGTCTCTGCATGAAATATTTTCTTTTGCAATACTTACAATATCTATATATCTTAGTTTGGATAAATGTCAAATTTATGAATAAAAATGATCAACTCAATCCGTCATTTTGTAGTGCTTGAAACATAAATTATAATTCCTTTCCTACTTTTTTCGAAACTGATTAAAGATATTAAGGTCAAATTTATTTTAATTCCATACGTTTAAATACCTATAAAAAGTATACCTTAAACCCTTAAAGTTCAAACATTTCAGCTGAGGTAAGCTAGTCATTAATGCTGAGGTACGATTGAAGACTTGTCTTTACAAACGGTCGGTTGTCAGTAAAGACAACAAAACTCAGGTTAAAGGAATTTTATAACTACCTAACCACTACCTTCTGTAAACATCACAATCTGTAAACAAGTGTAATTAAATCTAGTGACCAGCGATATCGATTTTGTGTACTTTGGATTGCTGAATCGGTTGGTGAGATTGTATTGTAGCTCATTTTCAGTGCCAAAACGCAAAAAAAAAAAATGCCAGAGTCTCACATCATTCTGTTTTTGGCGTCAAAGAAATAAAAGTATGTTCTTTGACCAACCAGTGTCAGAATATGATTTGTTGAATTGCCTTTTAGCGCGGTTCCTCCCTCCCCCATTGGGAGGAACCCCGCTTATAAGGTTGATACAATGAAACAATCCGGAAGTGCCGACAAGAAAATTTCGCGTTTCAGAACCCCTAGAGACCGAAAATAACGGTGGTTCAAATTTGTATATATATATATATATATATATATATATATATATATATATATATTTGTCTGTTCGCTCATTTCCGGCTTTCCTGATGGTCCGATTTTGATGAAATTTAGTACAAAAATCTGTCGTCCAATTTGAAAGGTCAAGTTTGTTAACCAGCAAAATCCGCCCACTGGAAGATGGCGTTTGGGGCGAAATTCGCGCAAAAAAAATCGTAACGCTTACGTTTTTGAGTTCATAAGCTTGTAAGTACTCTTTTTATAGGCTTCTTGGGCGAGGAAAACGAATGGAACCATTTTCAAGGCGATAGCTTTAACCGTTTTCGAGAAAACTGAAAAAATAATTTTTGAATGCCGTTTTTGGTTTGGGTACTTAGAATCATGGGATTCAGTTGAAACATTTACTGCATCTTCTACTTTCATTGAAACTAATATGTTGAAATTTTGGTTGCGTTTGGAGTTAAGGAAGGGTTAGAATAAAATATTTTATTAACAGACATGAAAAAGTTTTGGTAACTTTGTATACTTTCCTTTATATCTCAAAAAAGGTTGAGAATTTGGGAAACGAAAGAATACCATTAGAAAGCTTACTAAATGCTCTACAAAAAAGGTTCTAATGAAAGTTTTGATTAGGCGGTGTCAATCGGAGAAATAAGTGCTTAAAACTTTAAAGTAATTGTTTTCGCTTATTCGAACTGTTCTTTTTAGCGCGGTTCCTCCCTCCCCCATAGGGAGGAACCCCGCTTATAGGGTTGATACAATGAAACAATCCGGAAGTGCCGACTAGGAAATTTCGCGTTTCAGAACCCCTAGAGACCGAAAAAAACGGTGGTTCAAATTTGTATATATATATATATATATATATATATATATATATATATATATATATATATATATATATATATATATATATGTATATATTTATTTATATATATATATATATATATATATATATATATATATATATATATATATATGTATTTGTCTGTTCGCTCATTTCTGGCTTCCCTGATGGTCCGATTTTGATGAAATTTAGTACAAAAATCTGTCGTCCAATTTGAAAGGTCAAGTTCGTTAACCAGCAAAATCCGCCCACTGGATGATGGCGTTTGGGGCGAAATTCGCGCAGAAAAAATCGTAACGCTTACGTTTTTGAGTTCATAAGCTTGTAAGTACTCTTTTTATAGGCTTCTTGGGCTAGGAAAACAAATGAAACCATTTTCAAGGCGATAGCTTTAACCGTTGTCGAGAAAATTGGAAAAATAATATTTTGAATTCCGTTTTTGGTTTGGGTACTTAGAATCACGGGATTCAGTTGAAACATTATCTGCATGTTCTAATTTCATTAAAACTAATATGTTGAAAGTTATGTTACGTTTGGAGTTAAGGAAGGGTTAGAATAAAATATTTTATGAACAGACATGAAAAGTTTTGGTAACTTTGTATACTTTCCTTAATATCTCGTAAAAGGTTGAGAATCTTGGGAAACGGAAGATGACCATTAGAAAGGATACTAAATGCTCTACAAAAATGGTTCTAAAGAAAGTTTTGATTACGCGATGTCAATCGGAGAAATAAGTGCATAAAACTTTAAAGTAATTGATTTCGCTTATTCGAACTGTTATTTTTCTCTTTGATTTTGGTACTTAGAATTATGGGATTCAGTCGAAACATTTTCTGCATGTCCTACATTCATTAAAACTAATATGTTGAAATTTTTGCTACGTTTGGAGTTTAGGAAGGGTTAGAATAAAATATTTTATTAACAGACATAAAAAGTTTTGGTAACTTTGTATACTTTCCTTAATATCTCGAAAAAGGTTGAGAATCTTGGGAAACGAAAGATGACCATTAGAAAGCTCACTAAATGCTCTACAAAAATGGTTCCGATGAAAGTTTTGATTAGGCGATGTCAATCGGAGAAATAAGTGCTTAAAACTTTAAAGTAATTGATTTCGCTTATTCGAACTGTTCTTTTTGTCTGTTTCATTCCTTGTTATTTTTAAATTGCTTATAGTCAGATAATGTATTTGACAATAAAACAGATTCAGTAAAATAAGAAGATCAATTTATTGTTAGAAATGTAGCGTTCAAAGAGAGAGATCACAAGGCTTTCCAAATGCCTCTGAGCGGAGGCCTTTCTGTCCGACTTATGGTATAGCTGACCCAAACAGGTAAGATTGTAAACCAAGACCTTTCAAGACTGGTTTGTTTGAGATTTCATTTGGATAGCTGTTTCGCTATTGATCTAAACAAAGTAATAACTGTTTCTATTCTATGCCTTCATAAACACTAGAGATAAGAACGGAACCGCGCTAAGATGACGCAGTTCCTGCGAATCGGACTTTTGTCTTTGATTTTGATACTTAAAATTATGGGATTCAGTTGAAACATTATCTGCATGTTCTAATTTCATCAACACTAATATGTTACAATTTCGGTTACGTTTGGAGCTAAGGAAGGATTAGAATAAAATATTTTATTAACAGACATGAAATATTTTGGGAACTTCGTATACATTCCCTAATATCTCGAAGACGGTTAGGAATATTGGTGAACGGAGGGTTACGATGCGAAAGCTTACTAAATGTTCTACAAAAAAGTTTCTGAAACAATTTTTGATTAGGCTATGTCAATCGGAGAAATAAGTGCTTAAACTTTGAAGTAATTGATTGCGTTTATTCGAACGGTTCTTTTTGTTTGTTTTTATTCCTTGTTATTTTTTAATTGCTTAAAGTTGGATAATGTATTTGACAATAAAACAGATTAATTAAAATAAGAAAAACAATTCATTGTTAAAAATATATCAGGCTGTACCGTATGAAATGTCAGTTTTGGATTTGCCGATTTCCTTCAAATGTCTTGAAACTGTCGAGGCTCCTTCTCCGAGTTCTTTGGCATATTCCCTAGTGTTTTTAATTGCTTATAGTAGCCAAATGTATTTGTCAATAAAACAGGATACGTATAATTAGAATCAATATTTTGTTTGAATTCGAAGATGCCGTATGAATATCTAGATTACAGTACTGGTGTTGATTTCGTTCTTTAGAATTATTCTTGGTATTCCCTATTTTCATCTGTTACCCATAGTTTTTTATTGTTAGTAGGTTTTTCTTATTGATTATAGAATATAAATCTATTTGGCTATAAAACCGGATACGTAAAATTAGTGACAATATTTCGGAGATTTCTGAGCGAAATACTTTTAAGATTTTCTACCACCACGAACGGCTTTTTTCCTCTATTTTTATCCACTAGATAGGCTTTATTTTGCATATTATTCTATATAAGTTTTATTCAGCAGGGGATTCTGATGAAATGTCGTGTTTTTGCTGTGGATTTTAAATACGATGTATCTAAGATTGGATAACATTAGCGAGTCTACATAGTTAAGAACTGACGACGGAGGATTACTTCTTGCTATGATTTAGTCTACATATGTATACTAAGTCCTAAATCCAAAAAATAAACTTCACAACGGTTAGATACTATGAGCGAATATGGCGTTTCAATGCCCGTAGAAGCAGAAGGTCCGCAGGAAATTTACCTGCTAAGAGTTAATCCTCAAGAGCTGTAAATATACCCCAGGTATCTGCCGACACAAATACAAAGCCTAGGCGGAGAGCACCCCAAAAACTCTGATCCAAACATAGGTTATATACTAAATATTCATAAAGACTACTTAGTTGTAAACCGATTCATCAATTAGCAATCAATAGTTTTCAACAAAGGTTATATACTAAATATTGATAAAAAGTATTTAATTAGAAAAAAAACAATATTCCACAAGACTTGTTTTTGGTCCATTTGTATCTTCTCCATAGACTTAATTAGGTATATTATTCTATTGTAGTTGGGCAACTAAACTTTGTTTTATTTTGTTAAATAAAGTTTTTTTTCTTGACTTGTTATTCGTCAAGACTTTATTTGTCCTTGTGTATTTACTAGATAGGTTTTATTCGGCATATTATTCTATATAGGCTATATTAGGCAGGGTATTCTACTCAATCTTGTGTACTTCTTCTTGATCCTTCTGTACATGGGCGTATATAAAAACAATTTCGGGGGGGGGGGGGCTGAGACCATTTCCAGGGTATGGAATACTAAATATTTAGAGCTTGGAATAGTTTTAGGCAACTAAAACGCTATTACACGTAAAATAAAATATGTTTTATGAACTAAGTGATCTTATTTAATTTATTTTTAAGGGTTTTACGAGAAGTTTTTATCATCAATTCAAAATTTCGGGAGGGGCTGCAGCCCCCTCAGCCCCCCCCCCCCCCCCCACTTCATATACGCCCATGCTTCTGTATCCACTAGAAAGGCTTTATTAGGCATATTTTGTATTGATTTATAGAGCTTTGCTTTAGAATGAGAGCCAGATTCTGTAATTTCCGCTTCTGTGTAAAAGTTAGCTACTGTCGGTGTCCCTGACGCCTTAATATCACTTTTATTCGAGATGTTCGAGAGGATTTTGACAATTTTCACGAGATATATAAAAAAAATAAGTTTATTTCTTTTCTAAGCTTATCAAATGGCACTAGGGACATGCACGGAACCGCGCTAAGATGCTGCAGTTCCTGCGAGTCGGACTTTTTATATCTGAACCCTAGATACCACCCTTGGTTGTTTCGACGAATAGTGCTCGGATTTGTAATTGTCCTGCGGTGAGCGATCTCTGTAGACGGCTAACCTTCCAGGTATTTCCAGGTACTAGTTACCTACAAGCAGAGAAGAGAAGAAGATCGCATCGTGGTTCCGGAATTAAGATAACCTTCTCTTACTAAATGTTGCTTCGTCGAAACAACGAATAGGTTGTAACTAAAGATAAAATATCTTGGTCGATTCTTGCCAAAAAGACAATATCATTGGATGTACTTGTGTATTTTAGGAGGACTCGTAGATAATCATTTGCGTTTGAGCGTTTTATGTGATCAGCGATAGATACGTAGCAGGTAAACATTCCTTGAAAATTCCCTTCGTTTTGACCAAGTAAAATCATCAGTATCTGCAGTCTAGTTAGAGTATTGCCACATTATGGCCTTAATAATGGCCTGGTGAAATTACGAAAACGCCATACGTAAATTAAATGTTTGCAGCTAAATATTGAGATATTGCAACTATGTACGTCGAAACTACGAATAGGTTGAAAAATCGGTACCTAACTCCATGGTTGTTATCAGTGGCGGCCAAAGGGGGTGGCTTGGGGGGCTTAACCCCCAGGATGAAAATTCACAGACTTTTTCGGTAAAGTTAGAAAAATAATTGTTCAGGCAAATTAATAGTAATAAATTCTTAATTTACATCCTTAATGGCTTCCAGGTGCCTGGTTACAAAAATTTGATTCTACACCTCCAGGCACGGCGGTAAGCCCATACCAAATTAGCCCCCCAAGAAATGTTTGTCTACAGCCGCCAATGGTTTTTATCCAGGGTCTTTTCTTTTTGTTAAGCTGTTTTCTTTGTAGGACAGATTAAATTAAGTACTGGACGTTTACATTCTGAATCACTTTCTTTCTCAACTTTTCATCAGTAAACCGATGAACGCCGTATTTTACTGAAGATTTACTCCCTACACCAAATCCCATTAACTCTAAGCGGTTGAATCACAAAAGTTGGTTTGCAACAAAGCCCTGAAGAAGGTAGCTTTATCGCTTCGGGTGGATTGAGGCGGAAGACAAAGAAGAACAGCTTGACCTTATCAGCTGTAGGAGATCCTCTCTCGGTATTTATGGACCAATCCAAGAGCTGGCCTCTGATACGTCACCGCCGTTCCTTAATTGGTTTCCTCCGCTCATTTCCTCCAGGGTTCCACCCCTCCTAGAACCTCTTCCCTTCGGAGATTGAGGAAGCGGACCCTTCAAAAAAAGAACCGCCTCCCTCAAAATGAACCGGCCCCTTATTTCTAGAAACTCCAAAAGACCTTTAGTAAAAAGTATCTTTTAGCACGGTTCCTCCCTCCCTCACTAGGGAGGAAACCCGCTTATGAGACTTATCGAATTATCAAGTGATCTAAGTGGGTGGAGTGAATTGCATCAAATGCAATGTTGATACGTTTAAGAGACTCTAGATTCTTCATATTCAACTAAATTTCTTAATAGCATATCAACGAAATATCAGTTTTTCGCGTCTGTTTGCGAAGACCACTTCCAGTCACTTTGAAGTATCTGTCTTGGTTTTAACCAGTTATTTTGGTACTTACGGATTAGCTTAGAGGTTCTTTGCAGGTTCTCTATTATTTCTTTACATGCTGTCTAGTTAAAATTGTAATGAAAAGTATTTAAAATCACTGCAATCAATACTAAAAGTAACTTTCTTTTTACTATATTTATATAATATGGCTTCAATTCTTCAACCCATAGATAACTTGTATTTGTAACTAATACTTTTAGGCTTGTAAAGCCTAAATAAAAATAAGCAGAATATATTTCAGCAAGCAATATTTATTTATAAAAAAGTTAATATTATAAAAATCATTGGTAATTGTGAAGTTTAGGGGCCTCCTCTCCGAATTTTTTGTTAGGTGGTTCTATAACATAAGTATATTATATATTCATTTCGCATTATGGGCATTCGTGCCATGCGTTTCCGCTCGGTCAAGAAGATATTAAAACTCGAATCTATCCAGCTCGCTAAAAGTAGAATTCTATTAATTTTTGAGAGTTGGATTGACTTGAGTGTTAAAAGGTTACTCTACTACCAGCAACAACCAATAGAATTGCCAGTAGGAATAGGCCAATAGAAAAGCTAATGAGGTATGCGCGTGCGCTGAATCAGTATTATAATCACTACAGACACTTCACGAGTAACTGGATGTGGTCTTCGCAAACACACTCACTTTTTCTAGCACTTTCCGAAGAAGATAACTTATCGTTTACACTGAAGTATTTTATTGCCAAATTTCATTTAAATCGGACCAAATTTGTAGACGTTTTTGTGAAACATTGACATCTCACGTCAGAACTTCCGGATTAAAAAATACCGTCGAAGCCCTACGAGAGTTCATACGTACTACCTATATTTAGGTGATTTGGTGTAATATGAACACGAATCCAGCCGAGGCACTCATCAAGAACTTTGAAATACATTTAGACCACCGTTCACTGGCTGTTTGGATTATAAAAGGTTGACAACCAGTAGATAGCCTGGCACTAATAGCCCAGTTGTCGATACGTATACTACCTATATTTAGGTGATTTGGTGTAATATGAACACGAATCCAGCCGAGGCACTCATCAAGAACTTTGAAATACATTTAGACCACCGTTCACTAGCTTTTTGGATTGTAAAAGGTTGACAACCAGTAGATAGCCTGGCACTAATAGCCCAGTTGTCGATACGTATACTACCTATATTTAGGTGATTTGGTGTAATATGAACACGAATCCAGCCGAGGCACTCATCAAGAATTTTGAAATACATTTAGACCACCTTTCACTAGCTGTTTGGATTATAAAAGGTTGACAACCAGTAGATAGCCTGGCACTAATACCCCAGTTGTATATACGCTGAAAAAAAAAAAAAAAAAAAAAAAAAAAAAAAAAAAAAAAAAAACTTGCCAGTTTTAGACATGTTAGGATTGAAGTATGACTTTGGAAGATATCAAACCGTGGCCCACTTCAAAAAGGCCATTTTTAAACTTTGGCTGCAAAAGCCTTGAACATTAATTAAATACTACGTTATTATATGTGCTATTTATAGGGGGCAAGGTTAGCTCTGTGGTAGTGCAGTGGACAAATATGCTGGTGGACCTGAGCTCAAATTCCGAGCAATTACTAAAGATTTTTATCTTCTAGTGTCTTCGTTCGTAGGTTAGATTCTTCGGCCTCCTTGGCCGTCCTTAGGCCAACCCAGCCTTTTATTAATTTATTAATTATTAGTGGGTACCTGAAAATGTCAGGCCCCTGCAAAGGTCGCACCCTTGGATGCCTTATGGTCAAGAATCAGATACCTCTATAGTATCTTTCCCTCAGAGACCTCATACGTGGCTGATTTTTTTTTATTATTATATTTTTTTTTATGGTCCGCCGACGTCTGGGCCATTAGCTCCAATTTATGGTGGTCCAAAATATCTTTTATTTATTTATTTTCTTGCTCGAATTTATTATATTTTACAAAAATTGTTTGAATGACTGAACATTAAAGGCTGCTGTTCTTCACACAGATAAATATTGAATGATCAATTGTCTATTTACATATTCTCAGAAGTGGAGACAAGAGAAGCGATTAACACATCCAAGTATCCTAAAATTTCTTTGAATAGATCTATACTATTGTTAAAATGTATGTAACTCTATCATAAATTTATATATCAAACAGCCTTGTGATAAGATATCAAATTCTGATCAATTATATAGGCCCGTAATTTTTACTCCCTTGCAATGAAACTCGGTAGTTATTATACCCAACCAATGGATTAATAAAATATCCGCTCCCAGTACTATTAATTCTTCAAGGATATCAAATATAACGATTTGACAGTTAGTTGAACAAATTCTCCATTAATCCACGATTCTAATGGAGCGTGCAAAATTCAATTGAATCACCTTTAGCAGAAGACAAACTTGAACTTATGAAACATTCATCAACGCCAAACTGTTTGTGTTTGCACTTAAAGAGCAAATAGTTTTCATGTTTGAATTTCGGAAGCTTCGGCTTACATCTTCCCTACCATATTCAAGCAAATGTTTGAGTTAATGGAGTGCTTCTCGGGATTGAATCCAACCTACGAGAATTCGGCTGAGTTCTCCGTAAATATGGATTGGTAAAGTCGGAGATCAATGGAGATTACCCTAATTATAATCGGGAAATTCTCAAGCTTGTATGGAGATTATAGAATTATTTATGTATTTAAATTTTAACGACCACGTATACATGATTTTGTACAGGTTACCACACTTTTCTAGGGCTCATGCCTTTCATTTTTTTTTTTGGCAGGCATCATTCCTTGTGGGAATCGAACCCTAGACTTTAGGCACAGAGTGCACACAATTATAGAATGAATTTGAGTATTTTTCTTCTTTTTTTTTTTTACAGCGCACAGACATCTGCGTCATTTGCACCAACATCCATGGTGCAGCTAGGAATTTTCTCAAGTGAAAATTCTAGGAATTTCCCCATAAATGACAATAATTCCTACTGCTGGTGAGACTCGAACCTCCGCATGAGAACCAATGGCGTTAGACCATGGGGATCCTATTGTTCTTATTACCTATAACGTTGTTGCTTTATCAGAAATGTATATACTCATCATTTGTAGTTAACTAACGAAGACACACACACACACACGCAGACACCTGTATATTTTGTTTGGATTTTAAACGTTTAAATAAAGTTTCTGCAAATTGTTTACCCTTGTGTGAAAAATCCTGTCATATTGAGGTGAATTTGGCAGTAGTGACAGTTGAAGAAGGACAATAGTGGTCTACAAAGAGAATACATTCTCTCGTTATTCTTTCTATTCATCTTGTGAGGATTAAAAAAAAAAAAAAAAAAAAAAAAAAAAAAAAAAAAAAAAAATGAAATATATAATCTTTGTATATATAAATCACGTCTCCCTCTGCTTGTTCTTTATACAAATCCACAACGATTGACCAAACTTGGCACACTTGTGGGTCTTAATCCGGGAAGTGTCATAGGCTAAGTTCAATTCGTCGAAACCCAAAGAGTGACAGATTTGCGTTATTAGATTTTAATATTACATGTTTGGTTTTCAATTTATTTTTGTTTTTTTAGATGCAGGAAGTAGGTGTAGCATGGCACGCCGGGTAACAGCTATTTTATAAATAAATGTATTCACTTTATTTATTGAAATGTCATTTCTATGGTAATATTGCTCTAATAATAATGAATGCTTGAGTAGCTATTATTGACAGGAGTCTGACTTCTATGGTAATATTGCTCTAATAATAATGAATGCTTGTGTAGCTATTATTGACAGGAGTCTGACTTCTTACACCCATATTTGAATAACATGATTCATTTTACTTTATTTATTGAAATGTCACTTCTATGGTAATATTGCTCTAATAATAATGAATGCTTGAGTAGCTATTATTGACAGGAGTCTGACTTCTATGGTAATATTGCTCTAAGAATAATGAATGCTTGTGTAGCTATTATTGACAGGAGTCTGACTTCTTACACCCATATTTGAATAACATGATTCATTTTACTTTATTTATTGAAATGTCACTTCTATGGTAATATTGCTCTAATAATAATGAATGCTTGAGTAGCTATTATTGACAGGAGTCTGACTTCTATGGTAATATTGCTCTAATAATAATGAATGCTTGAGTAGCTATTATTGACAGGAGTCTGACTTCTATGGTAATATTGCTCTAATAATAATGAATGCTTGTGTAGCTATTATTGACAGGAGTCTGACTTCTTACACCCATATTTGAATAACATGATTCATTTTACTTTATTTATTGAAATGTCACTTCTATGGTAATATTGCTCTAATAATAATGAATGCTTGAGTAGCTATTATTGACAGGAGTCTGACTTCTATGGTAATATTGCTCTAATAATAATGAATGCTTGAGTAGCTATTATTGACAGGAGTCTGACTTCTTACACCCATATTTGAATAACATGATTCATTTTACTTTATTTATTGAAATGTCACTTCTATGGTAATATTGCTCTAATAATAATGAATGCTTGAGTAGCTATTATTGACAGGAGTCTGACTTCTATGGTAATATTGCTCTAAGAATAATGAATGCTTGTGTAGCTATTATTGACAGGAGTCTGACTTCTTACACCCATATTTGAATAACATGATTCATTTTACTTTATTTATTGAAATGTCACTTCTATGGTAATATTGCTCTAATAATAATGAATGCTTGAGTAGCTATTATTGACAGGAGTCTGACTTCTATGGTAATATTGCTCTAATAATAATGAATGCTTGAGTAGCTATTATTGACAGGAGTCTGACTTCTATGGTAATATTGCTCTAATAATAATGAATGCTTGTGTAGCTATTATTGACAGGAGTCTGACTTCTTACACCCATATTTGAATAACATGATTCATTTTACTTTATTTATTGAAATGTCACTTCTATGGTAATATTGCTCTAATAATAATGAATGCTTGAGTAGCTATTATTGACAGGAGTCTGACTTCTATGGTAATATTGCTCTAATAATAATGAATGCTTGAGTAGCTATTATTGACAGGAGTCTGACTTCTTAAACCCATATTTGAATAACATGATTCATTTTACTTTATTTATTGAAATGTCACTTCTATGGTAATATTGCTCTAATAATAATGAATGCTTGAGTAGCTATTATTGACAGGAGTCTGACTTCTTACACCCATATTTGAATAACATGATTCATTTTACTTTATTTATTGAAATGTCACTTCTATGGTAATATTGCTCTAATAATAATGAATGCTTGAGTAGCTATTATTGACAGGAGTCTGACTTCTTACACCCATATTTGAATAACATGATTCATTTTACTTTATTTATTGAAATGTCACTTCTATGGTAATATTGCTCTAATAATAATGAATGCTTGAGTAGCTATTATTGACATGAGTCTGACTTCTTACACCCATATTTGAATAACATGATTCATTTTACTTTATTTATTGAAATGTCACTTCTATGGTAATATTGCTCTAATAATAATGAATGCTTGAGTAGCTATTATTGACAGGAGTCTGACTTCTTACACCCATATTTGAATAACATGATTCATTTTACTTTATTTATTGAAATGTCACTTCTATGGTAATATTGCTCTAATAATAATGAATGCTTGAGTAGCTATTATTGACAGGAGTCTGACTTCTTACACCCATATTTGAATAACATGATTCATTTTACTTTATTCATTGAAATGTCACTTCTATGGTAATATTGCTCTAATAATAATGAATGCTTGAGTAGCTATTATTGACAGGAGTCTGACTTCTTACACCCATATTTGAATAACATGATTCATTTTACTTTATTTATTGAAATGTCACTTCTATGGTAATATTGCTCTAATAATAATGAATGCTTGAGTAGCTATTATTGACAGGAGTCTGACTTCTTACACCCATATTTGAATAACATGATTCATTTTACTTTATTTATTGAAATGTCACTTCTATGGTAATATTGCTCTAATAATAATGAATGCTTGAGTAGCTATTATTGACAGGAGTCTGACTTCTTACACCCATATTTGAATAACATCATTCATTTTACTTTATTCATTGAAATGTCACTTCTATGGTAATATTGCTCTAATAATAATGAATGCTTGAGTAGCTATTATTGACAGGAGTCTGACTTCTTACACCCATATTTGAATAACATGATACATTTTACTTTATTTATTGAAATGTCACTTCTATGGTAATATTGCTCTAATAATAATGAATGCTTGAGTAGCTATTATTGACAGGAGTCTGACTTCTTACACCCATATTTGAATAACATGATTCATTTTACTTTATTTATTGAAATGTCACTTCTATGGTAATATTGCTCTAATAATAATGAATGCTTGAGTAGCTATTATTGACAGGAGTCTGACTTCTTACACCCATATTTGAATAACATGATTCATTTTACTTTATTTATTGAAATGTCACTTCTATGGTAATATTGCTCTAATAATAATGAATGCTTGAGTAGCTATTATTGACAGGAGTCTGACTTCTTACACCCATATTTGAATAACATGATTCATTTTACTTTATTCATTGAAATGTCACTTCTATGGTAATATTGCTCTAATAATAATGAATGCTTGAGTAGCTATTATTGACAGGAGTCTGACTTCTTACACCCATATTTGAATAACATGATTCATTTTACTTTATTTATTGAAATGTCACTTCTATGGTAATATTGCTCTAATAATAATGAATGCTTGAGTAGCTATTATTGACAGGAGTCTGACTTCTTACACCCATATTTGAATAACATGATTCATTTTACTTTATTCATTGAAATGTCACTTCTATGGTAATATTGCTCTAATAATAATGAATGCTTGAGTAGCTATTATTGACAGGAGTCTGACTTCTTACACCCATATTTGAATAACATGATTCATTTTACTTTATTTATTGAAATGTCACTTCTATGGTAATATTGCTCTAATAATAATGAATGCTTGAGTAGCTATTATTGACAGGAGTCTGACTTCTTACACCCATATTTGAATAACATGATTCATTTTACTTTATTTATTGAAATGTCACTTCTATGGTAATATTGCTCTAATAATAATGAATGCTTGAGTAGCTATTATTGACAGGAGTCTGACTTCTTACACCCATATTTGAATAACATGATTCATTTTACTTTATTCATTGAAATGTCACTTCTATGGTAATATTGCTCTAATAATAATGAATGCTTGAGTAGCTATTATTGACAGGAGTCTGACTTCTTACACCCATATTTGAATAACATGATTCATTTTACTTTATTTATTGAAATGTCACTTCTATGGTAATATTGCTCTAATAATAATGAATGCTTGAGTAGCTATTATTGACAGGAGTCTGACTTCTTACACCCATATTTGAATAACATGATTCATTTTACTTTATTTATTGAAATGTCACTTCTATGGTAATATTGCTCTAATAATAATGAATGCTTGAGTAGCTATTATTGACAGGAGTCTGACTTCTATGGTAATATTGCTCTAATAATAATGAATGCTTGAGTAGCTATTATTGACAGGAGTCTGACTTCTATGGTAATATTGCTCTAATAATAATGAATGCTTGTGTAGCTATTATTGACAGGAGTCTGACTTCTTACACCCATATTTGAATAACATGATTCATTTTACTTTATTTATTGAAATGTCACTTCTATGGTAATATTGCTCTAATAATAATGAATGCTTGAGTAGCTATTATTGACAGGAGTCTGACTTCTATGGTAATATTGCTCTAATAATAATGAATGCTTGAGTAGCTATTATTGACAGGAGTCTGACTTCTTAAACCCATATTTGAATAACATGATTCATTTTACTTTATTTATTGAAATGTCACTTCTATGGTAATATTGCTCTAATAATAATGAATGCTTGAGTAGCTATTATTGACAGGAGTCTGACTTCTATGGTAATATTGCTCTAATAATAATGAATGCTTGAGTAGCTATTATTGACAGGAGTCTGACTTCTTAAACCCATATTTGAATAACATGATTCATTTTACTTTATTTATTGAAATGTCACTTCTATGGTAATATTGCTCTAATAATAATGAATGCTTGAGTAGCTATTATTGACAGGAGTCTGACTTCTTACACCCATATTTGAATAACATGATTCATTTTACTTTATTTATTGAAATGTCACTTCTATGGTAATATTGCTCTAATTATAATGAATGCTTGAGTAGCTATTATTGACAGGAGTCTGACTTCTTACACCCATATTTGAATAACATGATTCATTTTACTTTATTTATTGAAATGTCACTTCTATGGTAATATTGCTCTAATAATAATGAATGCTTGAGTAGCTATTATTGACAGGAGTCTGACTTCTTACACCCATATTTGAATAACATGATTCATTTTACTTTATTTATTGAAATGTCACTTCTATGGTAATATTGCTCTAATAATAATGAATGCTTGAGTAGCTATTATTGACATGAGTCTGACTTCTTACACCCATATTTGAATAACATGATTCATTTTACTTTATTTATTGAAATGTCACTTCTATGGTAATATTGCTCTAATAATAATGAATGCTTGAGTAGCTATTATTGACAGGAGTCTGACTTCTTACACCCATATTTGAATAACATGATTCATTTTACTTTATTTATTGAAATGTCACTTCTATGGTAATATTGCTCTAATAATAATGAATGCTTGAGTAGCTATTATTGACAGGAGTCTGACTTCTTACACCCATATTTGAATAACATGATTCATTTTACTTTATTTATTGAAATGTCACTTCTATGGTAATATTGCTCTAATAATAATGAATGCTTGAGTAGCTATTATTGACAGGAGTCTGACTTCTTACACCCATATTTGAATAACATGATTCATTTTACTTTATTTATTGAAATGTCACTTCTATGGTAATATTGCTCTAATAATAATGAATGCTTGAGTAGCTATTATTGACAGGAGTCTGACTTCTTACACCCATATTTGAATAACATGATTCATTTTACTTTATTCATTGAAATGTCACTTCTATGGTAATATTGCTCTAATAATAATGAATGCTTGAGTAGCTATTATTGACAGGAGTCTGACTTCTTACACCCATATTTGAATAACATGATTCATTTTACTTTATTTATTGAAATGTCACTTCTATGGTAATATTGCTCTAATAATAATGAATGCTTGAGTAGCTATTATTGACAGGAGTCTGACTTCTTACACCCATATTTGAATAACATGATTCATTTTACTTTATTTATTGAAATGTCACTTCTATGGTAATATTGCTCTAATAATAATGAATGCTTGAGTAGCTATTATTGACAGGAGTCTGACTTCTTACACCCATATTTGAATAACATGATTCATTTTACTTTATTCATTGAAATGTCACTTCTATGGTAATATTGCTCTAATAATAATGAATGCTTGAGTAGCTATTATTGACAGGAGTCTGACTTCTTACACCCATATTTGAATAACATCATTCATTTTACTTTATTTATTGAAATGTCACTTCTATGGTAATATTGCTCTAATAATAATGAATGCTTGAGTAGCTATTATTGACAGGAGTCTGACTTCTTACACCCATATTTGAATAACATGATTCATTTTACTTTATTTATTGAAATGTCACTTCTATGGTAATATTGCTCTAATAATAATGAATGCTTGAGTAGCTATTATTGACAGGAGTCTGACTTCTTACACCCATATTTGAATAACATGATTCATTTTACTTTATTTATTGAAATGTCACTTCTATGGTAATATTGCTCTAATAATAATGAATGCTTGAGTAGCTATTATTGACAGGAGTCTGACTTCTTACACCCATATTTGAATAACATGATTCATTTTACTTTATTCATTGAAATGTCACTTCTATGGTAATATTGCTCTAATAATAATGAATGCTTGAGTAGCTATTATTGACAGGAGTCTGACTTCTTACACCCATATTTGAATAACATGATTCATTTTACTTTATTTATTGAAATTCCTCTCCTTTTCATTCTTTACACTGCGGATATTCCCACACACCCCCAGACCCTTCTAACAACCTACGCAGATGATACTGCCATCCTATCAACTTCCCCCGATCCCTCAGTAGCATCCCAACACCTGCAGGAACATCTTACCGCTATTCAACATTGGTGTGAAATGTGGAGAGTAAAAATCAGCCCGGAAAAATGTAAGCAGGTTACATTCACTCTCAACCGGAGATCATGCCCTTCTGTACATCTCAATAACACTCCACTACCAGTATCCAACGAGGTTCGATATCTAGGATTATACCTTGACAGCCGACTGACATGGAACCCTCACACGAGACTGAAAAGACAAGAACTGAACAAAAGATACGGACTACTCAGACGGCTACTTGGACCCTCATCTAAATTATCAATACAGAACAAATTAACGATATACAAAACAATCATTCGACCAATATGGACATACGGACTTGAACTCTGGGGATCTGCGAAACCATCCAACATCAACAGAATACAGGCATTCCAGTCAAAA